>VZTB01009117.1:187363-208851 GCA_013397245.1 Thryothorus ludovicianus | reverse complement strand
GGCCGGGGGGAGCGGAGCGGGGCTCCCGGCAGCGTCCTCCCGCTCCTTTGTGCCCGCGGGGAGCCGAGCCAAGGGGGCCATTGTCCGAGGGCTGCTGCTGACCCCGCCATTTCCATCTCAAAAGCCGCTTTCAAGGGAAAGGGGCAGCTCCCGTCCCCTCGCCTCGCCGCCAACCCCCTCCTCCCACCTTTCTCCTCTCCCTCGCCGTGCGCTCAGGCTGCCTGTCCCTCCTCGCCCCTCCTGTCCTTCCTCCTCTCCCCTTCTTTCTCTCCCCCTCGCTCTGTGCCCAGCATCCTCATTCTTCTCCTCCAGCTCGGGGAGCACCCGTGCAGGTTGTCCCGGGTGAAAGAGAGGGGAAAGAGGTGCGAACAATTGCGGCAGCTCCAGCCAAAGCCCTCGGTGGGATGCGAGATGCTCGTCTCTCCTTGGAGCATGAAAAATCCCAGCTGTGGCTCTGCAGAGCCTTTTGTTGCCCCTCTCAGCCATAGAAATCCTTCAGCCATGTTTATAAAGAGATAGCACGGGGTCAATGGAATAAGCACGGCCTCTTTTCTTCCAGCCCTCTTGAAAGCATGCCCTTTTAATGGTGAAATGCATGAAAAATTAGATAGCTGGCTGCACCACCTTCCTGAGGGATAGGTACAGCAAACCCAGGGATTTACAAACAAAGGATCACACCACTTCCTGCATTAAACATCTTTATTGCCTTTCAAATCCACTCACATGGGTGTATATTTGTACTCACCACCCCTACAAAGATCCAGGCAGATGGAGGTGAGGCTTCAGGAGCACCCCACACTCCCACGTATCCCTGGCTGGCCCTCACTCTACATCCCACTAAATCAGGGACCACAGAGCCACCATCACTGACCTGTGGCATTTTAGAGTGAGTCACCCCAGTGAGACAGACAGTCTGTAAGGAGCTTTATGGTCGTCTTCTCACCATTTCAAAACAGAAAGTGGCTGAAACAGGTTTGAGGCAGTGTTTGAAGGTTGCAAAAGATTGGGACAAAAGACAACAATGCACTCATTATTTAACTTTTTGGGTGGTTTTTTGTTTTGTTTTGTTTTCTTTTTAGATGAAAACTGACACTGAAATCTGCCATTAAAATTCCCATTTATTTCATCCACATCAAAATTTTGCTCCATGTGCTGGGGATGGCTCCGCTCAGCAGCAGCCCATGATCCTCCTTGCAGGGCTGAGGGGGGCTTCCAGCAGCTCCCCATCTGAAGCAGACCATCACTAAATGCTGAGTGAGCATCCCTAACATCCACTCAGATGAAAAAGGTGACCTTGAATGGCATCTGCATCCACTCAGTACCCCCTCTGGGCTCCCAAGCAGCAGTGGTCAGGCTGAACTCTTGTTCTACCCAGTCGCTGAGTTTTGGTAAACAATGATGAATTCTCTGGTTAAACTGTTGCAGCAGTAATACCTCTGCCAAATATTTCTCTGCCTGTAAAATAAGCAAACAACCAACCGTTTAAGTTGATTGGTGACAGGAAAAAAATGGCATATTGCAGAATAAACTCCCGAGGCATTAAGAAACCACATGGAGAAACTGTCCAGCAGAAAATGAGACATGCAAGATTTTATGCTTTGCAGTGTACAGCCAACATGTGAGTGGGACAGCTAAGTGTAGTGGCAGCAGAGAAGAGATTTAACACAGACTGGTGTAGTATTTCCAGCTGTTTCTTTAGTAAGAGAGATGTTTAAATCTTCATCTTGAAGTGTCAGGCCAAATTACTTTCTGTCACTTAGTTATTGTCATGTTGTTTTCTCTGCTGCTGCTGCTGCTAGTCCTCACACAGCAGTCAGCATTTCTGCTGACAAAAATAAGTCTAACTGTGTCGATTTTGATAGTTCTTTGTCCCATTCATCCTACTGAACTGGGATCAATCTCCAGCAGATTTATCATGACATAGATGTTCCAAGCAGCCAGGCAGTGTGGGCAACTGCCCTATGAGCCCCTGGGCAGCTGCCCAGCAGCCAATGCCGCCAGGAAAGAGCTGCCCAGGAAACTGCACAGGGCTCCTCTACTTGGCTGAGGCTCTCATCTGGGCTTGCAGGCAGTGAGGGAGCTCCAAAGCCACCATCAGTTTCCAAGAACTGCAGTTCTTCCCTGCCAACAGCACCTGAATGTGGAATTTCACAGATCAGATTATTTTCTTTATTTTTAGCTTTAAGTTTCATTTCCTACCCATCCTGGAGCACTACAGGCTGTGCCTTTGTGGGTGGATTGCTGCACAGCTCAGATGCTCCAAGCCAACCCCCCTGGAGAGCTCAGTGTCCCCAAAGATCCCCATGGCAGAGCCAAGTCCTCAGCAGCAGCGTGATGCTTGTCAGGTCATGTTGCTCACACAAAGCACTCAGAGCTTGTCCCTACTGCCACCACATTTCCCCTGGCTGGAAGAGCATCACCCCAACCAACACCCTGTGCCCACATATAGCATCCATCCCTGTGCCAGAGCCAGTGTTCTCCACACACACACAAAGGAAAATGAGACTTGGCCTCCTCCATACCCTATTGTGACTGTGCAACAGCGGGAGGGGCTCTGCCCACATCATGGGATCTGCCATCCTGCATCTTCTTCTGGCATCTCTATGCCAGTGTCAGGATGAGGCAAGAGTGGCACCCATTACAATGCTCTCCACGACAAGGCAAGCAACTGAAGTGTTCTAAAAGCGGCTTCCTTTTGAAACCAGAATAAAAGCCAGCGAGCAGTTTTAGCTAATCCTTTCCTCATTGTTTATGCTGCTTGTGTACATGGCTGGTTGGCTCTCCATGTGTGCACAGGGCAATGTTAAACCCCTCAAAAAAGAAGGAAGCAGTTCAGAAAACCAATCCCTCAAGGAGCAGTGTAAATCAGTGAATGGGTTTTAGCTGTGCATTTTGTTACCCAAGAAAGGCGGCTTTGCAAAAGGACTTTCTAACTCATCGTCTGAGCCCAAGACTTCCTTGTAAAAAAGCTGTTGGGCTTGTTGCAACATATTCCAGGTGTGTAAGTGATGCCCTGCCTTGTGCCTTTCACAGTGCAGAGCCTGGGGCCTTGAAGTGAGCAGGGAGGAGAAGGGAGGGAGAGGTGCGTGTGTTCAAATTAAATGAAGCAAAAAGAGAAAGCTGGAACCCACAGTGCCTGGGGCATCGCTAATTGAACAGGTTGAACGTGATAGAAGTGCAAAGGAGGCAGCAGGAGGGATCCTCGAGCTCCTGGCTGGTGATATGGAGCCAGAGCCAGCCATGGTTCAGGAAGCCATGCTTGACAAGCTCAGGTAGTGGGATGGAGGGGGCAAGGTGATGGGGCAGCTTATTTGGGGCTGGAGGAGGGAGACATCAAAAGAAAAAACTAATTCTTCATAAGCATGACAAAGGGAGGCAAATGAAAGTAAGGACAGGCACTCTTACTCTGCTCATTCCTGGGGTCCCCAGCTGCAGATCTCAGTGGGTGCCCCTCTCTGGGATCACTCTGTCTCACAGAGGCACATGGAGATGCAGAGGCGTGCAATGAATGAGCACAGAGCTGCTCAGCAGCCCTGTCCCAGGGAACCTGGGGGCTCCTGCCCAGCCTCCTCCTCCAGAGATCCCAGGTACCATTGCAAGCAGTAACCATTCCATCCTCAGCAGTGCCCCAGTCGCAAGGATGTTGTCCAAAAGCCAAGGCAAAGGGACAGAGTATTCTCCTTCCTAATCTCAGAAGAAACAAAAAGCATCCTATTCTGTGAGGGACCCACATCACCACTTTCTCACCTGTGAGGTTCTCCTTGGCACTCTGTCCTGTGTGGGAGCCAGTGGTGACGGGGCACTGCAGGGGACCATGCTCACACTGCTGTGATGCCCCCACACCCATTCTCACTTTCTGCTCCTGTCTTGGCTCTGCTTGGAAAGGGAAAAGGATCCATTGGCTCCCAGACTTTGCAATGATTTCAGGGCCTAGAAGAACATGCCTCTTTGATTTTTTTCTTTTCCTTTCTTTTTTCTTTCCTTTTTTCCCTTCTTCCAGTCTGTGGCCCCTGTATCACAGAGCAATGAAACACAGTCTGAAGGGAGAAAACATTGCACTGTGGAGATCCTTGTTACTGACTGCAACACAAACAGGTAATGTGGCAACCCAGGGTCCTTTCTGGAGGAAAAGGACACTGCTTTCTGTCCCATGAGCTCTGCTCTCCCCCCAGCCTCAGTCCCCACTGGTGGCCACATGGTGGAAGTGGCCCAGCATGGTCCTCAGGACACACCTCTGATCTCTGCTGCTTAAAACAGCACAGTTCAGCTGCACCTCAAGGAGAAAAGGACGGTTCTGTAGGATTGAAAAGCTAGCTTGAGGTCCTGCTGTTTTTGTGGGTAAGCTTTCAGGGCCTGGCCTCTGCCCACCTGGACGCTTGCTCTCTGGACAGTAGTGACTCCAGGCTGCTAATTCAGACCTGTAGGCATTACTGCAATATAAACTGCAAATAGTCATAATAATAATTAATAAGCATGCTGAAACAAAAACATTCTCTGCTTAATTAACATCAGTCTTCAGCAGCTTTATCTTGGGGTGAGTGGCTACTTTGTTGGCACTCTGCCTTCACATCATGCCTTACCCTCTGTGGCTGGGGCAGGCAAGTCTTCATTGTGCAAATGGAAAAGTTTCTTTTTTGCTCAAGCTCCTACCAAATGACTCTGAACCAGCATCTTGCAGACTGTCTCTCACCTAAAAGTAAGGCTACAGCCAAAGAAATAGCAGCCAGAGGAGCCCAATAGCAATTTTTACCTTGTTGTGGATAGTTTGAGTACATCCAGGGACAAATAGGAAACGAAAAATAAAACAAAGGAAAACAAGAAGTGGAAAAGTTTTGAGCAGTCAGGCTGATAAAATAATTCATGGCTTGAAGTAAGGGGCTGGTAGCACCTTGGGATAAGGGATGATGTGGCCTGCAGTAGCACAGGACTACAGGTTCAGGAGCAGAGGGTTACCTGCAGGCTGCAGAGCCTCCTCAGCATAAACCAGCCACTGGCTGCCAACATCCAAAAAACCTCAGGCACAGCTGGGAAGCCACCAGCAATAGGTGCTGAGTACCCACCTGTGTGCCCTAGGTGGGAGCCAGGTTTCAGATGGGCCCGGAGCAGCTCTTGGGTAAAGTCCCTGGAGCAGGAGCTCTGTGACTCAGCTGCCTCATGCACGTGTATTCCCAGCCAGGGACATGGCACTGGCCACACCGAAAACCAAGCTGAGGCAGCTGGAAGCCAGCAGTGAGCTCCAGCCTTGCTCATGGCTCCCTCCCACCCCACTATCGTGGGGGCTGAAGGCTCAGCCCTTGACCCCTCACAGGCAGATGGGGAGGAAAGGCATCCCCAGGGGCTCCCATGGCCCTGGTGGGAGCAGGGTGGGTGTTTGCCTGTCCATGCTCCACTCTCTGTTGCTTTGAAGAAGCGCATCTGTAATCTTTATGAGGCCTTGGAGATAGGAGCATTCCATGCACATGTTAAACCACACTGGCCATCTGCTGCCCTCTTTCTCTGCTTTACCCCAAATCCCTCCTCAGTGAACCCAATCCGAGCTGCAGCCATTGCTGTCTCAGTGAAGATTTACAGGGGTGCACCTGCTAACAGTGAGCCAGGTAAACTCAAGGTCTTGGGCTCCTTGCCTAAGGCAATTGGGAAGGAGGTAAAGAAGGGCAGAACAGCAGAGGGATGCCTGTACTGGGGAGCCTGGACAGCATTGGCAGCCAAAAGGATGGAAGGACAAACAGATGAGGAAGGCTGGCACTTGGATGTCTCTTGGCTTCAATCTGCTGCCATCCTAATGCTTTGTGCCTCCAAGAAATGCCCTGCTCTGCTGCAGGGATTTTGAAGAAGTGTGGATAGGAGAGGCCATCAGAGCTGGTGCCAGGATCCAGGTGAGTGTGTAATTTCAGGGCTCTTGTTGCTGCCGGTTCTGAAATGAATGTTAAACACACAGAGCACACACATCATGGAGGGCAAAACAGGGAGTAAAAAGGGAAAACTCAGGGCTCTTGACATCCAAGCTGCTGGGCCTAACTGGGCTCTTGGTCCAAGCTGGACACTGGTGGCTGCAGAGTTATGTTCCAGCAGAACTCAACCTGGGCAGGAAAAATGGTTTGGGCTTGCAAAAACGAGGCCAGTGCAGGGGTGCTCAGGCAGCCTGGTGTGGGCAGGCTCCACCGAGGGCCAGCCATGCCCTCTCCCTCTGCTGAGATGCAGGAGATAGGGCTGCTGCTGCCTGTGTACACCAGGGATGAAGAACTACATGCAAGCTCTTGCAGGATCAGGCTTCCTGATGGGGATCTGCTGTCCTCCTGGCTTTTTAATGAGCACTCCTCATAATCAGCCCTGTAAAACTCAGGGAGGGGAGCTGTTACTGATTAACATCCACTGTCTCCAGGGAAAGGGGAGCAGGGGATCTGCTTGCAAAACCAGCGTCAAAGGAGCTGCAGCACAGCATAGTATGGCAGAGGCTCACACCCCGCACATGGGTGTACCCACACACGTCCTCTGGCTGTCTGGTGTGAGGTGCCATCACCAACCCACCCCTGCCACCATGTCCTTTGGTCTCTGTGAGTTCTCAAAGCTCTTTGCAGCCACCTGCAAAGTGAGAGAATGATAGCAGAGGTGCAAAAGTCCTTTCTGGTGATTAATACATCATGTGTACAAAGAAGGTCTGTGGTAAACGGAGGCTGGAGCCGGGATTAATTGCATACCTTGAAGTGGAGAGATTTATGTAAGGAAACAGACTTGGCATGCTGCCCTGCTCTGGGCTGTGTTTACCTGCCTGTGCCTCCCCACACCTGATGTGCTGCAGCAGCAAAACATTATTTAATAACATTTGAAGGGAGATCTTAATAGTCATGTGCTTTCCCTGCCCCGCCCCACCTCCCTGAGTGCTGTGGTGAAGCTCGGCCTTGCTTTGTCAGGCTCCTGGGCAGCCAGTCTGTCCACTCCCCACCAGAGCTCTCCTGTAAGGGGCAGCCCCGTGGCACCCTTCAAGCACCCACAATCTGGGATGAGGAGGGATGGGATGGCTGCAGGAGAAGATGAAACATGCTAATGCTGGAGGCCAGACCCTGAGCTGACGGCAACCTGAGAAGCTCCCTGCCAAATCCATGAGCAAAGCAAGGTTTCTTCCTCCTGAGCTTGAAAACACTGGCTGGACACACAAAAATTTGCATGCATGTATATGTGTGGGTATATAAATGTACGAACAACAGAGTTCAAAATGTTCATAATGACCATTCAAATGAGAGACAAATAATGGGTAAAACCCTGTGCAGAAATGCTTGAGGATGAAGCTGTTTCTTTAAAGGGATTTGGCTATTAATTGAAGTTCGTTTGTTAATTTGCATCCTTATCTGCAAAGGACAAGACTAAAAAGGGACCCATGGGCCTCTAAACTGGAGAACGTGAAGCTTTATTTCTTACCAACAAAGCCTCTTGGTGATTATAAGCAAATAAGGGGGCACTAAGAACCTTTGAAGGAGCAAAAGTAGAAAGGTATCCCACCTGCTGGAGAATGACTTCACTCATTAGAGCTTCCCTCCTGGAATAACAAGTCCTAGATTGATCTCTAGTTGTCTCTACTTAAGGTGCTGGTTGTTTCACCTCTTCCCCTGCTGTCACAAAAGGTGTGTGACCCATGGGATGATCACCCTGAGCTGACAGCATTGCCTGCCTGAGAAATGCCAACCCCAGCAATGAGCCACCACCACCACGAGCAAACCCTCTCACCCAGAGGCCTAAACTTTGCCCTTGAACACCTCCAAATCAAAACCACCCAGCATCAGCTCTCACCGTGGCAGTGTGTTAAGTGCAGGTGTAGTTCAGATGGTGTCATCGGCTTTTCCTCCTCTGCTGCTGCAATGTGCAAAATCACAGCACGAGGTGCACCCTGCTGCTTTGGGGAGAGCCACACTGGTGTTTGCAAGGATGTCAGTCTGCTCCAGCCAAGCAATCTCAAATACAAGCACTTGGCACAAGCAAAAATGGGAACACCCTCCCCTTCCACTCTCCTTCAGTGGCAGGGATGAATAATCTGAATCCCAGCTGAAGCCATGAAAAGGCATTATAAGAAACTAAGAAATCATTACCATCACTTCTTGAAAGCAAAGACTCTATTCTGTCCTTTGTAAGTACAGCACTAGCAAAGCCAGGGTTTGCTACACGGTCAGGAGAGAAAACAGAGGGAGGTCAAGTGAAACTCTCTCCCCTGTGTGTAGCTACCCCACGGTTTTACACTTCCTCTTCTCCCAAAGGGCAGGTGAACCGACTCCTTTTGGCACCACTGTTGCCACTAACTCTGACTGTCCCAATCCTGGTTCCCCTCTGCATTATTGAAGGAAAACACTGGGGTTTGGGTTTCTTTTTACCCCTGCGAACACAATTCAAAGAGGCGATTGAGAACTCTCCATTTCAATATGAAAAGAGCAGGGGACCTGTTTTCCAGGGTCCACCCCCCCTCGGTACAAACTCATCCCGCCTCATTTCACCCGATAATCTCAGTGGGGGGCTCTGGAGGGGGACGGCCGGGGACAGGGGGACAAGGTTCTCCAAGGTTAATCGCACACTGCTGCCGCATTCATCGCAGCCGTGCCTGATTGATGGGCACCATTAATCACTGCCCGCAGAGGCTGGAGGTAAGGCAAAAGCGGGGGGAGCAGGGGCCGGGTGGCCGAGCTGTGGGGACCAGGAGACGGTGCCAGGACAGGAGCAGTGACACCGGACCCACGCGGGCTGGGAGACACAGAACGGCCACATCTGTTCACCTACAGAAAATACACACAGCAGGGCTTCTTTCAAGGAAAAGAAGTGTATCTGCCCCTATCTCACTTGCCATGCCATATGTACACGCTCACCTGCAAAGCAAAGGGCAGGGGTGGAGGCAGAGAGGAGAACGTCTCTCCAGCCTCTTAAAAGTGCCCGTGGCTTTCAGTGGAGGATAGGAGTTGGGGATTCTGGCAAGGAGGAGGGCTCAGGGCAAGGTAGGGGTGGGCTTGTATTGCAGCCATAAGGCAATTAATAGATTTTCCATCTTCTTTATGGACTGAAACGCCTCTGAGGTTTTTACAGAAACAATGAAGGCAGTAAAAGCCACCCAAGTGAGGTCGGATGAGGAGCTTGTGTGAATGAGTGACTCCATTTAGAGACAAGATACTGGCATATGCATTTTCTATTGTTCCTGACAATTTAATATACTCTTTCTTTCATACTCACCCAAACTGTTGCTCACATTTCTAGGTAGGCTGAGGGTCTGCCTGTAGTAATGAAATGTGCAGCAGTGTTACCTACCTGGCTGCAAATGATAGCTGGGACTGGCAGCAGGCCTTGACACACTGCAAGGGGACCTGTTGCATTACAGAATTTCCCTGTGCTTTGCACTGCAGTTGTATGAGCCTGGCTTGGGCAGCTGTGCCAGGAGGCTTGGGATGATTTGCTTGTCCCACTGCAATTGCTTCTGGCATGGAACAACTATGGAACAATTCATATTACTGAATAATGTGACATTTCTCAGTTGTGTTCTTCATCCCACCTTCTTCTGACTCTTGCTTAACATATAGGAGCCAGTGCCTTGAGAACATGTACACACACCAGTACTTCTCCTAAACCTCTTGTCCAAAGCAACAAGAAGGAAAGTGTGGTTTCTAATAGGAATATCCTGAAAGTATACTTTTTTAATTGTTTCCCCTTAAACAGCTGATGTGACATTTTCAGTTTTGCTGTTCAGTGTCAAAGGCAGGGTTACATTTGAAACTCATATGACTGCTAGGACAGGAGAAATATATCACCCAGACTTTGTTGGATGCATTTAGTGTCATTTCAGGATGAAGGGTTGGTGCCCAGAGCACGAGGCTGTGGGTTTTTTCAGTCTGTCCCATGCTGATCAAGTGTGGTGAGCACCAGCAGGGAGCTGGGGTCTCTTTCTGATACTGCCTCAGAGGGTACAGATGCGATACAAAGGCCACTGGAAGCTACAGCAACCTGGATTTCAGTGAACTTTGGGGCGAATAGGTGTTTTTTCAGAGATGTCTTCCAGGATGGGGGGAATTGCTTCAGCCTCCACGAGCACCCAGGTATATAGGGCAAGAGGCAACTCCTCTACCTGTGACCACCTAAAGCTGGCTACCGCTGACGCATCTCCTCACCACAGACCCACCTACGGGTGCTGGGAGGAGCAGGCATCACCCAGGGGCTGTCAAACAGGCATCCTAGGGCAAGCACAATGGATTGCCCTCAGAAAATGCCTCTGTCTTCATGGGCTGCTGAAGCAGATGAGTAGCCAAATGACTAACTGAAAGTAGACACCGCACTCCTAGATGGCCGAAGGCAGGTATTTGGGCTGGATTTTTATCCTCTCCCATTACACCCAAGTGCGCCTCTTTCACCAGAGTCTGTTGACTTTCAAACAGAGTTCCTGCAATATCCACCGACAAAAAAGAAGAAAACATCAGAAAAATGTGGTTTTATTTGATTGTACATTTTTTCCATAACTAAGGCTGTCAGGCTTGTGGACAGGGTCAGTTTTTTAAGTACGGTCGCCTCTGATCCTCCAGTAGGGCTCAGTAAATCGGGGATTATGCTGAATTAATTTACTCTCTGACAGCTATCTCCTCCTAGCAGCACATCTTCCTTTCTCTGCTTCTGGCCACGACTGCATTTAGTTCTTTCACAAAGAGCATCTCTCAGCATAAGCGTTTCCCCTCAGAGAGTCAATCATCAATAGCTACATTATTTTAAATGTTTATTTTAATACAAATTACATTCCCTGCGTTGACCAGCATTATAAAAGGTATAAACCCTTTAAGATTAAGTAAGAGCCATCATTTCTCAGTTGCAGTGATTTTGGGCACTTCCAGCAGGGTCTGCAGCTCTTGGGGACCTATGGAAAAATTCAGCTCCATCAGGAACCTGCGCTTAGGTAGCCTGGGTGAATACACATCCTTTGTCATCTCCACCCAGCTTTTACTTCAGGATCTTAATACTGCCTAATGAAACCTGCCTGTTGATCTGCATAAACAGAGATGAGGGTGTGCCGGGCATCTCGGAGCGGGCGGCTTCTTTGTGTGAAGGGAGGCATGGTCCTTGGGTCTGGAAACGTCTCTAAGTTGTTTTGCCATCCTTGATGCATGTTCCAACGGCAGCATTATTGTAAAACAGCTTTGTGTTTACTTTGTGTACAGAAAAGATAAAATCAGCATTTATATGCAAACATGAACCAACAAGGAATTTCAAAATCCTGCCATTTCACTCTTTGGAAAAGAAGAGCCAGAGTTATTGTGTAACCAGAAACATCTGAAAGCTGGGGATTTTCTGGGTCTAAATTCAATTTAGATTATAAGGGACTAATTTAGGATCTGACTGTATCACCTTGGGCAGCCAAAATAGGATCTGAAACACATGGAGAATAGGGCTTTGGGGTGGAGAGTTCTTAATTTTGGACAACCTGGGGCACTGTGTGGCTCTGAGCTTTCCCTTTACGAATAAAACTGGTGAAGTAACACAAGCCAGATGCTCAGCCAGGGCGAGCCACCTGAGCCCACTCTGATATCCTTGTCTGCCACAGGGAATAGGGGGTGTCCATGTGTCCATCCTAGGCCTGCCTTTCCAATGTGCACAGCTGGAGCAGAACTTGGCACAGGCACATCTGCTTGAATGTCAAGGCCTGAAAGCATCTGACATGCAGAATAAAGGCTTTCACTGGGATTTCATAGCTGGAGCACTGTACTGAGCCACAGTGCATTTGTGATGGCTTGGGAACATGTGCCAGCCTGGGATCACTGGAAAATGTGGCAGAGAGCAGAGGTGAAGCCCCACGCGGGACCAGGGCCCTGGCAGGTGACTGAACTCTGCCAAGGCGAGCAGGGACTAATAAAGATGGATAAACCAGCAGGAACTGAAGAGAAACATGCAGGGGGGAAAAAGGCCAGGAGAGAAGTGAGCCCCCAGATACACAGGATGGGCTGTGAGTGCTGCACAGAGCCCAGCAAATGGTTTTTTTCCTCCCCTATGAACATCTCCGGTGCAGGCTGTGGCTGGACATTTGCTCTTCAAAGGCCCATGTGTCCAAATGCAAGTGCCCTTGGCTACCCCAACTCAAGCCTGGCTCTGTCCCTCCTATGGGGCTCGCTGATACTGGTATTTAAATGAAGTGGAAGTAGGGATGCACTCTCTTTTGGGGTGAAATCTGCATCTCCACCTCACTGTGGGATGCTGGGCAGGCTGACTGCCTCTGGGGTATGACCCATTTCCTAATAACTCTCTCATGCTCATTCCCCTGGTGCTATCCCTGCCTGGCCAGGGCTAGTGGGGCTGCAAAAGGAAGCACCTGCCCCAGGGCCAGCTCTCTCCATCCCAGTTTCTACCCATCCCTTGCCTCAGGGTTTATTTACCCGGCGGCACAGGGATAAACAAGGATAAGGAAGCAGAAAAGGTCATCTGGGGGGTGGCCACAAAGAGGGACATTGTGCCTCCAGGGAGGGGGTGGAAACGCCCGAGGGGTTGGACCACGGGGACACTTTGATGCAGTCTGGATGAAAGCAGGGAGGGGAGGAGAGGGAAGAGACGCGGGGAGCAAAAGAGGGGGAGGGGATGACACCAAAAACCAAAAGGCAACAAAACCTCTTCCAGCTGGGACACAAGTCAGGATGGTCCCTTTATTTAGATGGATAGAGCCATGCACAATGTGGAGCAGCCGGGGGCCACCCTGCCCCTGTCCCTCACCAATCCTTTCTACTCCCTCCTCCTCACTCCTCCTCTCCTTCCTCAGCCTCTCACTTTCTTCCATATTTTCTATTTTCTTCCTTTTCCTCTGCTCCCTGTGCTCCACCTCCCACTTCCAGCTTTCTCCCCAAGTGAAAGCACCAAGAAAATAAATGGGTTGATGTCTGATGCAAAGTTAATTTTAAGTAGACATAGAGAGCAGCAGACCAAAGGCACTGGAGAAAAATGGGCTTGGGAAGGACCCTGTGAGGAGAACCCCTCCCTGTAAATCACCACAAGTCATCACATAAGCCGTGGTGTCCCTGCAGAGTTTTCTGGTCCCTGAACTCTGTGCTGCAAATCCTAGGCAGGGCTGAATCTTGGGCAGAGAGCACTCAGGGCTGTTAATGCCACACAGATCCATCCTACCCTCTGAGATGTTTTAGGAGCATATTTTGAACATGGCTGAAGAGTCAGGACAAGCTGTCACACACATCTGTACCCCTATTTTTTCCAAACTGCTGTTTTTCAGCTGTCCACCTGACTTTTTCTCACCCTGACTTGCTATCACTTTGTTAAGGAGGAAGCAGAGTCCAGAATTTTTCTGGTAGCTCAAATGTCATCACTGTACTTTGATGTATCTATAATTCAGAGGTACTTTAAAATGAAATTTTAAACAAAGTTGAACCAGAGTGAAATCTTTTCTACAGCAAATTGTCTGCTGTACATTTTGACCCACAAAGAAATTTGGCAATATTAATAAAATGTTCAACATTTTAGAATGAAAAATATTGCATTCAACAACTCCCAGAGTAGACCATTTTCTAATACAAATGTTCCACTTCTAAAATCTTTCTTATTCGCTGCATCTTTTTAGAAAGAGTGGTCCCAAATCCTGTCCCCCCCAACACAGCAGATAAAAACATGTTATAGGCAGCCTGTGTGGCCTTGTGCCCCAGTCTGTGTCCCCAGATGCCCTCTTCTTTTGCACCCTCTCCAGTTTTCTGCTCCTTCCGTGATTTCTGCAATGTGCACACTCAATGCAGCCTGTGTCTTACACCCCAGATCCCACCAAGGAACATGACACTGCCCTCATTTTCTCCAGCAGGTGTTACTACGCAGATAGGTTGGTTATGATTTCTGCTAGGCCTGAAAGAGTGCCCAGAGGTCCCCTTAACAAGTTGTGTGTTTCTCTTTAACAGCAAGGCTTGCCTGCCGGCAACCATTAGCACTCTTCAGCATCATAAACAGTGAAATTCAGCTTACACCACGTCTGAACTTGGCTTAGGCACTAGTTTTTCTGCCAGTACATCACTGTTTTCAACTCCAGTCAACACTGTTTTGAAGTTATTACTGTCTGGTGGCTGGGGTTTTTTTGGTGGTGTATGCATCCTAAATGAGCTTTGTGGTCTCCCCACTTCAAAAGCTTCTCTGCTCTCACCTCCCTTTACTGGCTGTCCTCTAGCAAGACCAAAGACCAAAGGGTATAAACTATCCCAACAGCACTCTGGGTCCGTGCAGTGTGCAGGGATGCAGCCTGTGGGACACTCCTGGAGGCTGCTGGAGAGAGGATTCAGGGAATCAGCAAGGAGATTGTGCAGAGCTGTGCTGGTTCACCCAGACCTCGCCCCCATCCTTGCCTCCATTCAAATCAGGCCCAAAAACAGCATGTGCTGAAAACTTCAAGCTGCTTGAAGCACATCTCACCCACTCTGTTGCCCAGTTTCCTCTGGTGTCTCCTGGAAGAGGAAAAGAAGGCACTGAATCACGTGCAGGTGTTTCACTGAGGGGACCAGTTGCTTGCACTGACCCCAGCTGGCTTTCCTTTGATAAAAACAAGCCCATGGTGAAGGCACGCTGGTGCCAGGGAAATGGGAGTCAGCAGCCTGTGCAGAGGGCTTTGCAGGTACTCTGCTGGTAAGGGGATGATGGTATTTACTAATACTTCTAAGCTGGGCTTTTATTTACCCAGTGGATTTCACCTGCTTTTTCTGCGGATGGTTCTACTAAAGTGACTGTGGCTCCTTTGTGGAGCCTTGAAGGAATTGTATGTGGGAAACAGTGAAAGGGAAAATGTGTTACAGTATTGCAACACTTCCTACTAGTATTTAACATCCTGACAAAATTCATCTTTTCCACAAAAAAAAAAAATCTTGAAGTGCTTCATTCAAGGGAAAGATATTTGCTGTGTTATAAAAGTGTCAACATTTCACTTACAAATTGGTCATTCTTTTGACAGTGACTTTAACAGAAAATTCCCCTTGGGGCTATCATGCCTCTTTGTTGGTTTCTCTTCCCTTAAAAAAAAAAAAAAAAGGCAAAACCAAACAACTTGAAAAGCAAGCACAATTTACTGGGTCTGGTGACTGGATAACTGCTGTACTGCAGGCTGTAAGTCCTGGGGCTGAAGCCAGGAGATGAAAGGAGAGAACTGAGGCTTCTCCAGCAGCAAAGTGGATGCTCACAGGTCAAAGCCTGAAGCACTGCCCTGGTCCCAGCAGCCTTACCACAAGTTTCTCCTTTTCTGATGTTTATGCTTCTGCTGTTATTAACATCTACCCATAAACAAAAGCATTTATGGAAGGGGAGGGAAGGGTGTCATAGACCAATACTTGGATCATTTCTCTGTTTCTTGCTCTGACTTAATGCTCTCCACTGCTGACCACTTTCTTACACTTGTTTCTCCTTTCCATTTCTATGTTTCTCTACATGACTGTTTATTTCTCCTTTCTTGTACAACAACACTGATGCCTTTGGCAGATAACAAATGTCTGTCTAGTCTTGGGTTTTTCCTGCTCACCACGTGTGGATGCTGGTATTGGACCATCTGGCTGGGGTTTCTCTGAGGATCTCTCCTGCCCCACCTGCAGCACAGCCATGATAGGATTTGTGGGCATCACTTCATTTATTCTTTTGCCACCTTGTTGTGCCCAGGGACAAAAGAGAAGTGCCAGCAGGAGTAAGGGGGCAGGCAGTGACCTGCAGAAAATGAGAATGTAGTCATCCTGATCTGAACAATGATCTCTGTCTGATTGCAGGCTCCCAAGCACAGGAGAGACTCTCAATTTAATTTACAGCAGAAATCTCAGTCTCTGATGTTTTTGCAACACCTTCCCTAAGCTAAGGACGCTGATGGTCCCCTTTAATTTTCCTTTCTTTAAGATGGTGACAGCAAAGGTGCAAACCAGCCACTCTTACTGGAAAGAGCCTTAACTCTGCCACCTCTCTCTTTTTTTACTATTACTCTGAGTAGATCTTAAATATGGGAAAATAATGGGTGGAAGAAAGTACCTGAATATAATAAAAAGACTGAGAATCTGTAAGTGTAAAACCCCTCCATGTTCTCAGATTCAGCCACAGGAGCATCCAATCACTTTTCCAAAGAGCAAGCCCCAGGGAGGGGCTTGAGAAGACCTGCAGTGAGTCCCAGGGCTGCTCTGAAAGCACCTGGCAGAGCTCCTCTGTTCCTGTGTGCCAGAGTGTGCACAGAGCTCCAAAGGAGCTGGGCGTTGATGGTGTCCCCGGAATTCCAAGTCATTTGTTATACTGCCGGATAGCCTCCTTAGGGTGTGACATTAACTGTGATTACACCTGGCGCTGCTTTCATATTGTTAGTCCCATTATTCCCAGGTATGCCTTTGGCCAATGCTTTTTTGATGGCATCTTCTGGGATGCAAATCGAACCCTCCTTGGCCATTGCCCAAGCTGGGCAAAGCCAGGCCAGCTCTGCCTGCCGTCAGCTGTGCAAGGGGCTGCCTTTCACTCCTAGCTATGCACCCTCCCAGGCTCCTGGCCCGCATCCAATCCAGATAAGAAATGACTGAAAATTGTTGCTGTTAGGCAGCTATTCAGTGACCTGCACGAAAAGAGTGAAATGACCTCGGGACTAGTCTCGGCACACAGCCGTCTGCCCACAAACCGTGGCAGCCGAAAAGCCTCGGTACGCAGACCAAAGGCTGGCAGGACAAGCATTTTCTTGGCGGCTGCTCCTCACGGATGGGAGGGGAGGCAGCAACAAGTTGATTCGCAGGAGTTCGCCTCGCTGCCTGCTGTCCCTAACAAGATCTTTATGAGGTGTTAATGTCAATGTGAGTTGTTTTACATTGAAACCAATCGTGGGCTATTTTCTGCATGATGATCTGTGGCAAAGTGGGTATTTACTGGTGATATCTTGTGGTGGTAGGAACAGGAGAGAGCCCTTCCCCCTGGACTCTTATCTGCCCATGTTCTCTTTTCTGTGGCGCTGGGCTCTGCTGAAGCCACTCTCCCTGCAAGCAGGACCAGCAATGTCATTCTGCCATGAGGATGCTGCAGGGCATCCTTCTGCCTGCTTCCTAGGTCTTCCTGTGGTGTACACGCCTTCAAGCATGCTGCACAGGCTCTTCCTTCAAAATATTTTTAGTAGTGTGTGAAGAAATTTGGAAGGAGTGTAGCCATGGAACCGAAGCTGAGGTTGCCCGTGAGGGACAACATCATCATTTAAACACTACTGGCAATAATGCATGGGACTATTTTTACCACGTACTGGGCTTTAAGTGCTTTGGGTAAAAAGAAAAGCTCCAGCCCGAGTAACAAAAACATGCCAAGGAGAGGACCGTGGTTGAAAATTGAAGGGTTCCTTCAGCCAAGGGATGGGGGCAGCTAATCTTGACACCATCCTGCAACTTGTTTCTGCTTTATTAGCCATGTCTGTGGCCTGTGAAATGCTGCTTGGCAAAATGGGAACCCATCAGTGGATAGAAATGTGAGAGGTTTACAGAAGTGTGCTTTGTATCTGCACATTGACAAGTGTCCCCCTGGAGTCACTAGCCTTTTTTCTCTTTTTTTTTTTTTTATGTTAATGCTTAATTATCAGAATTCCTCAGCATATTTTCTTCTGCCCAGATCTGACTATCTGACTCTCCCTGTACCTTAGGGCTGGGTTTGTGTCTTGCTGAGAGCTGGGATTTCCATTTTAGGCACTGAGTTTCTAGCTGTACACCTAAAGAGAAATGATGTTCTCATCAGAGGCATTCCCCATCTCTACCACAAGCATGTCGTGTAGCAGTCACCCAGGCTTCCTGGAATCCCTCTGGGCAGCTCTTGGTTGATGGCAGCCAACCCACACACTGAGGGTCTCATCATCAGGTGTAGCTGGCTCCTCCAAGCAGGGGATGTACCTGGCTGAGAGACAGGTCTGCTGTTACTCTTGCTGCTGACAGGAGACTCTCATGATCAGAGGACTTTCAATCTCCCAGGCTTTGAACTGGCATTTATTTTGTACAAATGGAGGAGAGTTCTAGGTGTGAGTTTTAGGGTCAGAATTGTTCTCATCAACTAGGGGTCCAAGCAGTCTTCAGGGGGTGCTGAAGATGAGTGACCTGGGCTGGCTGAAGGTACCCGCTGCAACTGCCACAGAACCTACCTCGCATCCTCCCTAATGCTTCCTTTAAAGAAAAGAACAGAATGATTCAGTGCCCTTCTCTTCTCTCTGATGTAGCAGAGCTCTCTTCAGCAGGTTGCTCTGAGAATCTGCTAGCGACTTGTCACCATGACTATGGCTGGGTTAAGGAGTCCCTCTGTCCATTCTGTGTTCCTAAAACATACATCCTTTTTCCTGCACCTTCTTCCACCTCAACTGTTTGGCAGACTCATGACCACTGTGGGGTTTTTATAAGAAAATTGTGCATTCCTGATTTCCCTCTAGTTTTGACTGAAGCACTGACTGACAGCATTAAGGTAACTTGTGATGCTGACTAAGCTCTTTCCACCCCCCTTAATATTAGTATTGCTTAACTGAAAACTGCTTGCAGCTAATTTCTTGCCAATGGAGTTACAGTTGATACTGCTTCAAAGTTGCTGCAACGTATCTTGGGTGATCAGATGAACAGGGTAACAATGCTGGGAGTTACTTGACTGAGAGCCAAATACTGCTTTTGGAAATACTAAAATGATCAGTGCACCTAAGGAAGGAAAACAAGCACCCTGCTAAGCAGTAGTAACATGCTTTAAACAAATGTGTCCTGCAATAATGGAACACTTGTGCAGACCAATGCAGCAGTCCCTATTTCTAAACTGCTTGGAAAAGATGATATGATGTTGGTCTGGGCTGAGAATAAACATGTGGGAGTCTATATGAATTTATGTTTGGCTAATTTTTTGGAGGTCATCTGTGAGGGTGAATCCCTTAAACTCTCTCTGGGGAAAGGTCGCTCCCTCATACCATCAGCCCTCCCTGCTCCTGCCAAGGTCAGCTCACAGCCCTTGCTCCTACCTGGGGAACTGTTGAAGAGCCATAACGGGTATAAAACCTTTGCAGGACATTTATTAAGCACTTGAATTCCCTGTGCCTTTCAAAGGGACTGTTTATTAGAGCAACTTTTATTAGGGAATGAACTTGAAGCATAATAACTATTGGTCTTGATTGCTGGCTCCTAAATGCTCTGTGCTCTTAGAGCCTTCATTTTCCTGTGTTTTGGAGGGCTGTTTTTTCCTCTTTGAATGGAATCATGTATAAGGAATACTCTTACAGATCTGGATTACAGAATAACCACTGCAATTACTGAATCTGTAATTGAATGACACTCCTGAAAAATTTTACCTTCCCAGTACTAAGGCAGCAGAGATTATACACAGGGTTCCTGTAAAGTAGGTCAATTTTAATAACCATTTCTGCTTTGTGTTCATTTAGCATATTCTACAGGTGAGCCCACTTTGCTCCATTCAACTCCTAACATTCACTCGAACTAGAGGGAATTAACAGTCTCTGCCATAGTTTTTCGTGCCATCAGCCCTGTGTTTTGTTTCACAGCATTCTTACCTTAAAGACACACAGTTTTTACCTCTGGCTCACCTCCCCTGAAGCAGGTCTTCAGCACGAGCCCAAAAATAATGGGCAGAGCTTATGAGTCTGACTATAGTTTCCAAGGAGCAACTCACACTTGCTCATTGTCTTTAGGTAAAGACTCTGTACATGTAGCTCCAGTTAGAGTAGGACAAGGTGGGATGCTGTGGGTTATGTGTGGTTTTTAAAGGACAACACTGTTCTTAGAGGTGCTGCTCCCCTGAATAAAGGCATCCCAACCTGCCTCCTGACAGCTGCTGCCGGGACAAACAAACTTCACATGCCCACTTCCTCTTGGCCTTCCCGTGACTCTCCCATCGTCCCAGGCAGGGGCAGCACAGCCTCCTGCAGCTGCACCTTCTGCCTGTTCAGGACAGGGGTTACCAGCACCCAACCTGCCTTGTCTCCCACACACTTCGTCCCTGCAGGACCTGCTTCAAGTGCTGAACTTATAAAACTTGAATGGGGAAAAAAAAAGTAAGCCTGGGGGTTATGCTATGCTGCTCCTCATTCCCTTCTGCTCATGAAACCTGGTCCAGGGAGAACTGCCTCTCTGCTGTATTGCTCTCTATTGTTACTCCCCTCTCCCACCTCTTGAGGCCATAGTTAAGTCACCTTGGGCAATTCCAGCAAATATACATATCTTACAGCCCCGAAGCCATTTATAAATAGATTTTTATTTATAAAGTCAATTTACATAAAATATGATACTCTCTTAAAAACTGCATATATACAACTTAAGAAACCCTAGCAAGTGCATACAAAAATGCCTTCAATAATTTTTTTTTTTTAAAAACTTCAGTTTTCAGAGAGGTGGACCTTCACACCAGGAAAACTCAGACGCCACGTTAAAACACAACATAACTTTACAGTCTTTTATCAAAGTGTTTGGAGAAAATAATTAAAAAAAACCAACAAAAACAAACACCTTTTCATCTATATTGTATATGTTCCCAAAACATTCCAGCTGGTAGTGTTCAAGAAGGAGTGGATAGGACCTGCTAAAAATAGAACCATGTCATCCCTTTTCTCTAAGGTTTTTTGTACAAAAATAAGTCTTCATACACCAGTGTCCCTATAGGCAGTTCAAGTTACATATAAAATAGAATCTGACATGATAAAAAATTCCCTCCCCCTCCAGAAACAAGGAAGCATCAAGTGTTTCTTTCTAATTTCTCTTTTTTTTTTTTTTTCTTTTTCTTTTCCACCCCTCCAAAGCAACACCAGACAGCAGCGGCGGGGGGAAGCAGGTTCGCTCGGGCATCCTCTCCGGGGGTCGGCAGCTCCCGGCGGGCAGGCAGAGCCGCTGCCCCCGCGCAAGGAACGGGACCCCGAAGTCAGCTACCCCATTGCACTTTCCACAGTCAGAAGACGACGACTGAACCCGGCGAGAAAAGCAGCCAGCGGGGCCCCGCCGGGGTGGAGGTCAGTACTTTCGGGGGGACGCTGCTGCCGCCGAGACCGCGGGTGCCGACGTGCTGCGGAGAGACGTGAGGAGAGCCCCGGTGGGTCCGTGCCCCGCTCCCCCAGCGCCGGGGGAGGCAGCGGTGCCCTCTCCCCTCCGGCTGCCCCTCCCCTCCCGCCGTGTCAGTAGCTCCCCAGCCAGCTGGTGAAGTCCAGCAGCTCCCGCTCCTCGGGGCTGAGCGCCGCGTCGTAGCCGCTCTCCGCGGAGGAGCACGGCGAGCCGGGCGCGGAGGAGGCGAACGACGGAGAAGCGGAGGAGTAGCCGCCGCCGCCGCCGCCAACTTCCCCGACGGCCACCCGCCCGCGGCCGTCGGGGAAAGAGGCGGCGGCGTCGTGCTCGTCGAGGAGCCGCTGCAGGGCGCGGATGTACTCGACGGCGGAGCGGAGCGTCTCCACCTTGCTCATCTTCTTGCTGGCGGCGCCGTGCGGGACGTGCTGGCGGAGCGCGGCGAAGCCCAGGTTGACGAGCCGCACGCGGTTGCGCTCCCGCTCGTTCCGACGGGCCACGGCGGCC
>VZTB01009117.1:140881-186968 GCA_013397245.1 Thryothorus ludovicianus | reverse complement strand
TTTATTTTAATCTAGCTTTTATTATGACTCGGGGGTGGGGCCCCGCTGTCGCCCCGCCTCCCCCGCACCTCGCAGCGGGCGCTCCCCGCTGCCCGGGCTGAGGCGGAGGCCCCGGCCCGGTCCGGCCCGGTCCTGTCCCCTCAGTGGAGGCCATTCCCTCCCCAGGGCGGGTGCCGGCTGCTCCCGGCGCTCTCCCCGCCGAGCGGACGGTGCCGGCACCCGGCTGCCGCTCGGTGCCTGCCTGGCAGAGACGGGACACGCCGGGGCTCTGCGGTGTCACATCCACCGAAAATGTATGATAACAAAGATTTATAAGTAATGGCGTGGGTCGTCTTACCAACGCCGCTCTCCACAGACCCGCTTCTTTGGGCTTCGGTGGAGTTTCAAGGATAAAGGCATGGGGGAGAGAAGGAAAAGGCAAAGCTAGCCCGGGGGTTGCAGCCCGGCTTCCCTCTGCCGTGCCAAGCAATGCTCCTGGGCTCTCCATCAATCATGCCTTCCAGCTCCGGTGGGTAAAGCAGCAGGGTAAGGTATTCAGGTAGCTGGATGGAATGGGGAGGACAAAGGAGCTTCCTCTTGGAGTCCTGGGAACTCGTGGGAAGAAATAACTCGCATGGTGTTTTGCTAAATAGTCAAAATGGATGGAAGGGGAGCTACATGAACCCACTGCCCTGGGGCTCTGTCCGCTCTCGGCTTCAGTGCAGCTTCAGGATGTGCTGTCCTCAGGACTTTGCTTCTACCCAGCCTTAAAAAAAAAAAAAAAAAAGAAATCCAGTAGTGTGAGGCAGTTCAGTTACAGGGCTTAACTTTTTTGGGGTGAACATAACCCAATGTCAGGAAAATGCTCCATGCTGGTGTCTTTGGCACCAACTTGGTGGTGGGGATGTGTCATACATGGACAGGTGCCAGCAAGGCTCTGCAGCACGGTTTGGATATCAAAAGGTCAGTATTCCCCTGGCTGCCCCAAACCATGTTGCTGCTGGTTCTCAGGTGTACCTAAGCCAAAAATGGTAGTTCAAAGAGCTATCCATGATTCCTTGATGTATGGAGAGGTACCTGTCTGGGGTATTTAGGGAGCAGCAAGGCTCCATGATGTTGAAAGAGAAATATTTTCCCTGGGGATTGGTTGCAATGGCAGTGGCTTGAAGGAACCAGCCCCACTGCAGTGTCACAGGCAGCCAAGTTGAAATTCCTGGCAGTAAGGAGCCTGTGAGCACTTTGATTTTCTAGTAGTCAAGCACACAGGAGCCTTAGCACTCACATTCAGCAGCTCCTGAGATGTTCTTGGCCGTGCTGTAGACCTGGGGGCAAAGCGATGAGCAACCCTACAGCTTCTCTGAAGGACTTGACCTGAGAGGAGCGGCTCATGGCACGCAGAGCAGGCAGGAGCAATTTTCCTGGTGGACTCCCAGCAGCGCTGGGGAGCTGCTTGTGCCTTGTTGGGAGAGCACAGACTGCTTGCTCATCTCAGGCCAAGTCATGCACTTGTCTCCAGCACCTGCAAAACTGCTCTGGCTGGAGCATGGGGCTTCCCTTGTGCTCACGGTGTCAGGCATAGCTTAGTCAGTAGGGGCATTACTGCAGTGGAGTAATACTGATGTTCTTTTATTACCTCGTCTCTAACTTCTGCTGAAAACCTTTCTCACAGGAAAGGGGAAGCTGCTGCCCTTGAAACTTTTCAAGAGAAAGTCTTCTGTATCGAAGTGCCAGGCTCAAGAGTAATAACTGGATTTTTATCACGCAAAAATAGCTACAGGGAATTTTTTTCATTAATAACTCACACCAGTAAACCCAGTCTCAAGGGAGAGCATACAGCCTTCAGCCACAGAGGTTTCATGCTCAGCTCAGGGATGGGCTTGACTTGTCCGAATCGGCTTCAGGGCTGCTGATCACAGCATGTGTTTCCAGCCAGATGTGGCCATTGGGTCAGGGCCCGAGCACAACACACAGCAAGTGCTTGCACTTTCCTAGCAGTGCAGCTGGCTTCCCAACAGTCTGCAGGAAGGTAGGTAGGTAGGTACAACTTGTACTCAGAGAAATGCAATCTCCTTTGAAATCTCTTTATAAAGTTAATGACTATGTAAGGATCCAGTAGAACAAGACATCATTAAACACTGTCTGTGTTCACAATCAACTTCCTGATCATAATCTGAGGAGAGAGAGCATCCAGCAATATGCTATGCATCCCCAGACAGCGGGGAGAAGAAATTCTCCTCTCCTGGAGCAGGTAAGGCAAAAAGTGTAACTGCATGGTTGATGTGGACACCTTGCAGCTCTGCGTGGCTTCAGCCAGTGTGCTGCAAGGTGGCCAAACAACACTCAGGGAGAAGGGGAAGGGGCCTCTGGAAAGGGCCTCTACACTACATGTTAGTTCTTGCACCTGCCAAAGGTGAGAGCAAAGCGCTGCCCCTGACTTGGCACATGTCAGCAGGAGGGCTGCAGGGGGAGTGCTGGGTCAGTCCGGGTGTCACCCATGCGTTACAGCCAGCTGACATGAGCTTTTTAGGGTATTTTGCCAAAACCTTCTGGACTTCAGTGGAAAGCAATGGAGGTCCTGTTGCAATAAAGCTTGAGGGGATGAATGGCAGAAATAAAGGGTGATGGGCAGTTGAGCAGCCCTGATCTTGGTGAGCCCGTTTACCAGGCTGGGCTGTGCTCACACTGGTTTTGCCAGGAGCAGGGCTAGGTGGGGCAGGGCTCACATTCTGTCTTCAGGTCTATCACCTGCACAACTGGCTCCTGGGCAGTTATGAGTTGCAATTAGATAGCATGTGAAAAAGAAAAAATTATTTAATTTGAGTGTGCTTTAGAGCTATGAGTACAGTTCTTTCAGCAGAGAAAAAAGTTCATTTAAGTTTATTCTTTGAAGGGAAGTCCCTGTCTTCAGCTTATGCTCTTTTCCAATGTTATGTTTCTCTGGCTTGATGAACTATTTTTAATAACCCTTCTGACATTTTATTTGCTCACCTATAATAATTTCAGATTGCCTGGGAATCACTAGAGGATTTCTGAGACACACTTTGAAAATAATAATAAGTTAAGAAGTGCTTTGGAAATATTATGATTTCTCTCAGGTTCTGTGTCTTCCAGGGCAGCCTCCAGCCAGCCTTGTTTCCATTCACAGTGGAGTTGTATGGTGCATCTGAAGCTTGGCAAAGCCCAGTAACCTCCCCCCCTTTTCTCCTCTCTTTCCTTTCTTGAAAAGAGATGGCCCCGGGTTTAAAAGTTGATTTTTAGCTTTGATTGTGTATGTGCCATATGAATGCTAAGCAGCCTTTACAATGCATGCTTGTGATGTGCCCGGGAAGGCAGAGGCAGGCTGGGAGGTCTGCCTGGCCTCCCATCATCCCTATGGCTGTGCTGCGGTTTGATATGGACGAGATTTATTTATGAGCCCGCTTTAGGGTGAATCCAGCCGTGTTACGGGCAGTAGCTGAGGGACAGAATGGGCTGGGCCACTGGCACTTGTAAATCTGACACATTTGGAGCTGCTTTCTGCTGTGGAGAAGGGGTATTTTCCCCAATGGTGCTGTAGGCTGGAAAAGAAGGAGGCTCCTGAGAGGCAGCAGGGACCTGGCACAGGTGTGTCCTGCCTGGATGATGGCTGTAGTTCGGGCTCCTTCTTGCTTCCATCCCATCCTTTCTCAAGAGCATGAGTAGCAGTGCCCCAAAGCCAAGGGGGAAGTTTGTCTTCACAGCTGCATCGACAGAGTTCCAGCAGCTGAGGCTGGGGTGCTGCTGTTCCAGCACTGGTGGCTGCACTGGTGGAATGAGAGCCAGAAAAGTGGATGTCAAGAAAGCACCAGCATGAATTCAGCCTCTTCTCCTCCATTTGTGTTTAGCTCCCAAGTTCACCCCACGCAGCATTAATACATCAAATCCCCCAGCTCTTTCAGAACATCCCTCTGACACAGTGGGCATTGTTTCCTTCCAGCTCAGAAGAGGGTTGGGGGTTTATAACTTTGCAAAGAAATATGATCTGGCTTTGTTTCCTTTTTTGAATCAATCCTTCCCTTCTGGATGAGATAGCACATCCCTCTGAGACTCGTGCAGCTGGGGATGCTGGTGTATATTTTCATAATAGAAATCTGCAAGCTGCCACAAGGCTAGAAAGAGAGCTCCTATGCTCCCTGGGGTATTTTCAGACTCACTGCCATCTTGCCATCTTTCCATGCTTCAGCTGATAACCAGAGGTAACTTAGGAAGCCACAGGTAAGAGCTGTGGTCACCTGTGGTTTTTGCACCACTTTTGAGAGGGGTAAGTTGGGCTCTTGCAAAAAGGACCAATTGATAAAACCTGCCAGGGTGGGCAGGAGGCTGAGTCTTGCTGGAAAAGCCATGCTGCCATCCAGCCCACATACCTGTTATGAAAGTCTTTTGGCTCCCTGGCATGCCACCAACCCCATCTCTCTTCCCACTGGCATGAGGTTGAGGGGACACGCTGCTTCTCACCAGTGCTTTCTGGGCAGAGAGGTAGGTGTGTGCCAACAACAGAGGAAGTTTAACCCCATAGAAAGTGAAATGTTGCACAGATTGCTTTGTTGATGGGCACAGGTAGGATGAGCACACAGCGTCCCCTGTTCTCCCTTCAGCATGTGCCAAATGTGCCTTCCTGTGCCCAGCATCTTAATATCCCAGCTCTACTGATGCTCTGCTTTCTTTTGGGTGGGAGAGTTGCTTTCCTTTTGGTTTTTTTGAGTGTGAGGCAGCAACTCCTTTTACTCTTGTTGTTTTTGTGATGTTAGAAATCCACATATGCTGTGCCCCAAACAGGAAACGTTCAAGGCATACATTCTTGGGATAGAGGGTAAGAGAGAGGAAAGAGAAACAGCAGAAAACCCCTCCACCTCTGAGCCCAGCAGGCAGAGCAGTTAGTGGAGGGAGTGGGCACAAAGGCAGGGCACCAAGCACTGCAGATGCTGGTGAAGTGTCAGAAGACGTGGTCAAGCTACTCAGGAATAGTAATTTTCAACCTAAACAGAGGAAGGAGCTGTTTAAATGCAGGCGTTTGAAGTTACAGACCTGCTTTCAGAGCTCCGTGAGCCAGTGAAGGTACCTGTTTTTATGGCTGGAGACAAAAGGAGGTAGGACATATTTTCTGGGAAGACTAGCAGCCCTCGCAAGGCGTGTAGATGATGATTTTGGGACCTCTCAGGTAGACTTGAGGTGAGGTGCGAGGCTTCTGCAGGAACTGAGGAGATTTTTACGGAACTGGGGAGGGAAATGCCCTTCAGAAAGCCCAAGTCGATCATCCCGCCCTTCGGGAAAGGGTTCTGCTGGCCTGTGGGGACCTCTAGTGTGAGACTTGGCTTCGCACAGGTCTCTGCGGTGGCAGGTGTTTAGGATTGGGGAAGGAAGAGGGATCTAGGGGGAAACGGAGATGGGCTCCTTGTATTTTCTCCAGTCTGCCGCTGTGAAACAGGCTCCGGGTGTGCTCAGGCAGGTGACATGGCTTGGTGACTGTCGCCCGTGGCTGGGCTGACGTGGCTTGGTATTACACACAGAGCTGTGTTCATACTTTCTTTCAGCCCTTCCAGATTTAACTTGTGACTCCACCGGTGGACCAGCTCTGTTGTCTTTGTACCATGGATCTTTCTCCTTGAAAATGCAGATGACAACAAGCCCGTCTGACCTCTAGTACCAGAAGAAATGTTGGGTGCCCACAGTTCTGAATTTCGATGCAATCCTAACTCCTGAGTGTGTCTTATATGGTGTTTTCCCCACCTAGTCTGTTCCCAGGGGTCCTGCTCCTCAATGTGGGTGGCTTGGCATCAGCTGCCTCATCAGCCTGGTGTCCTCTCCCTGCTGCCCTCCTGTCCTGATGTTTATCCATCGGTTTTCCTCAGATGGTCTCCAGCTGGTGGCCAGATGAGGAAGAACTCTGTCTGCACATGGGTACCTCAGTATCTCCTCCTGGGCATCAGGGCAGGGAGCCATGAGCCATGGGGACGCCTGTTTTTGGCACTGGCTGTGGCAGCTCTCGCTGGTGTCTCAGGAGGCTGCAGCCAAGATGATCTACAGGAAAGCTTGCAAGAAAGCTAGTGATGTAGTCAGAAAATTATGACATGCTTTTTCCCGTGCTCATCGCTTTGTGCAACTCACTCTTTCTTCCCTTTGCTTTACAGAATGAATCTTCGTTCCTTTTTTCCTTTCCTCCTCCTTCTTTGTAATCTTCCTGTTACTGCAGTTCCTGTTGTGGGATGGTTTTGCTTTTTAACTCCCTTTGTTTGCCACCCGAGGGGAGTGTAATTGTTTTTTCATTAGTCTGTTTCACCTGTTCTCCACCAGTCTGGTTCCAAAAGTAAGGATGGTTAAGGCACTCAGCCATTCAGGCTCACTTTGGCCAGATCGTTCTTGAGGCTTCTTTGTGATTTAAGAAATATGCATTCAGGAGACAGCTGGTTTTGAAGACTAGAAATCACCTGAGTCTTCTGCAGCTGTGGGTCCATGGAACGTTCAGTACTAGGCGAAAGGAAGAATTAAAATATCCACAGAGAGTGAGGATCTCCTGAGCGAGGGCTTATGTGTCCATATAGGCATTTTCCTGAAAACAACACTACCAAATGTGTTTTTTTCCCTTATCTGTAAATGCAAGTTCTAATAGTGGCTTAGCCACAGGTTATTACCATGTGATGGTTTTACATGTGGAGAGAAGACTCTTATATAGATGGTTTTGGGGGTGGTTTAATCTCTTCTTTAAACAACAGGTTTTGGGGGTGCTTTAATGATGTTTTCCTAGATGTTTTCTCAAAATATTATTTATGCAGATTATAAAAAAATTTTACCAACAATGTTCATTGAGCAAAACTTCATCCCAGTGAAAGTGAAAATCACAGTATTTTGACATTGACTCTTGACTGAACAATTTAAATTTTTTTTTAAAGCAGCTTTGCTCCAAACTCCATGAAAGGTTGTTTTTATGTACACCTTTCCTTCTTTCCCAGCTGGCTGTGCAGGAGCTGACAGCAGCTGACTGAGAGCCTGTGCAGAAGGTGACTGCCCTAAAGAGGATTTAATAATCCAGTAGGAGGAGGTGCATCAGCACGTGGTGGGGACTCCACTTCCTGAGAGGCCCCTCTGTGGCCATGCCTCCCTTTGGTGGAAACCCAGGCTTTATCAAGAGCTGGAGGGACCAACTGCCAGCTCTCTCTGGGGACAAGCTGCCATGAGACTGAGGTGCGGGATGAGGACCACCAAGTGCCAGCTGCTGGTGACCAGCCTCTGTGTCATGGTGAGCAGGCAGGTTTGGGGGGATCTCTGCAGAGCTGAGGTGAGCTGTTGCCTTTTCCCATGCCTGCTCCGAGAGGGGATGGTTTTCCCACGTTCTGTTTTTGGCGGGTGGAGGGCAAGCACAGCCAACTGCCTGAGTTATCATTGCACCATGGGCGGTTATCGCCGGCCACCAGCATCACCCCCCCTTCTCTGATAGACTTCTGGTTTCTCAG
Organism: Thryothorus ludovicianus; assembly: GCA_013397245.1. Taxonomy (NCBI): domain Eukaryota; kingdom Metazoa; phylum Chordata; class Aves; order Passeriformes; family Certhiidae; genus Thryothorus; species Thryothorus ludovicianus. The sequence continues at coordinate 179,523 of VZTB01009117.1, read as the reverse complement.
GGCTGTCACACTGCTGCAACCCTTTCACAACTCAGCAGCTGCCTCCAAGGAGAAGGAAAAGGTCGCTGCTGACAGAATGGGTGGTTTTCAGCAAAAAGATATTTGCTCCTGTCTCCTTGGAGCAACCGAGAGGATGGACCTGCTGCAGTCACACTTGCTGCTGGGAGGGTGATCAGCTGCAGGTGGGATCAGTGAGGATATGAAACCACAGGGCTTTGGTGGAAGTGTGTATGAGAAACCTGTGGATCAGTGCTGCAAAGCAAAAGCCATTCCAGCGACTCTTTTTATCAGCTTTTGAAGAAAATTCAAGGGGAATTTCTGGACATCTGCTGTTAGAGCTGATGGGAAATGATGGAAACTGGGGAACACTTCTCGTAGATGCTTTGACTTATATGTTATTGTTGCCTTTTCACTTCATCAAAACTTGCCAGCATAATAATAATAATCATAATAATAACAGCAAGAACAGTGAGAACAATAATCTGTATTTAGCTCAGGGAGGGTTGATGGCTTGTTAAGAGTATAATTAAAAGGTAATACCTTATTTTGGGCCACAAATTAAGTTTGTAGTTTTTCCAGATTTCAACATTCCAAGACTGCAGTGGCTGTAAGGTGGTTCTCTCTTCCAAATAACAGAGTATGCCATGTGGAGGAAATGAAAGGGGGATTGCTACTAAGCTTGCTTAGAGGAGACATTAAAGCACAGCCACTGTGGATGGTTAGAATCTCATTCTCGCTGTTGGGAGGATTTTAGACTGGTGTTTCTCAGAAATCTGAGCTAACTGGTGTTGCACTAAATATTTTGCTGGGCGTGGGTCAAGATACGCAGTAATGCACAGTCTGAAGGATTAGAAGGTGCCACAAATTAGGTTAGACAAAATGCTATGGTTTGGATGGATTTAGTCTCTGAGACTGTAAGCCTCTAGCAAAAGCTATTAGAAAATGTCACACAGTGGGGATTATGTTGAGATTGCACTGTCACGTTTGACACAGGTATAGCTGCCTCGTGTTTCCGTATTGTAAAGGCATAAAATGATGAAGCCTTATCTTTGGAGCTAGGAGTAGCCTTACATTTTGTATTTTCTAGGCTCATTACATTATATTTGGAGCTGGTTTTGCTGCTGGTGCCTTTGTCCCAGCTCTGCCACCGGTCATGCTGCAAGGAGCCCAGCCCTAGAGCCAGAAGTGTCCCCTCTCCATCAATAGGAGGGGTGATGTGCAAGTAGTTACTCCATGCCTTAGGCATACCAGTGCTTTCAGGGTTGGGACAGAAACAGAGAGACCAGCAGCACCTTGCAGAGACAGAAACCACCACAGACAGCTTAGAGCAGTACAAGATTTGAATCTTTGCACTCTGCCATAGGAAACAGGGCCAACAGCAGGCAATGAGACTGGTATTGCAAAGAGCAAAGCACAGAACTTCACCCCTGCTCCAAATCACTCTTGAAGCTGGCAGCCCTCACAGCCACCTGTGCACAGTCTGCAGAGTAGGGTGGCACTGCAGAGGTGTGCTCCAAGAGCATCAATCCTCTCAGTTTTCTTCAGGAGATGGGAATTTAATCCACAGGCAGTGGCCAAGAGACTGTGGGCTGCACAGTGTCACATGCATTCATTATGCAAGAGAGAAAAATAGCATTATTATTTTTAAGTGTTGGGGGTTTGTCCTTTTATGTGCATTTTGGGGTACATGTGGTGGTGTCTGGATGATGAGGCTGTCTGCATTTGCATGGGGCTCAGGACTATGCAGATACACATCAAAACTTCTTCCTGTCCCAGCAAGAGCTGCCGCCTTGTAAATCCCTTCCTGAAACACTTCTTTTCCAGCTGCTGGGGCTCTCCATTGCCACGCTGAGCACAGTCACCCACTATGGGCTCCGTTTCACCCTCATCAGTGATGTCTCCCTGGACAGCAACACCTACAGGGTCATCCACCACACAGGTATGCTGTGATCACATCCCAGTGAGACCTTTGGTGATACCCACAGCTGCAAAATTCCCTAAAGCAACAGAAGATAATTCAGGGGTATCTCAAGAGGAGAAAGGAGCTGGGTTTTGGAGGATGCTAGGACTAACACACTCCCACAGGCACTTTCTTTCCCTATATCAGACCCACATCCATGCAAGCAAAGGATGCTGTGGGTGCACGAGGTGCTCAGATGCTTCTGTGTTTGCAGCTGTTCCTCTATTCTCCAGCCCCTGTGCTGTGGTAAGAGCTAAAAGCCACTAAAAGTGCACTGGGACTGGCAGAATACTGGGAGCACGGGTAGAGGAACTACAGGAGCTGTAGCAGAACTTAGAAAATTGAGGCTAGGACAAGAAAGGCATGGCAGAACCTCAAGGTTTTCTGAGGAAATATGTGGTATTTTCACTTTCACAAGGGAGAAGTATAAACTGAGTCTGTAAACAGGTACAAGCCTAGAGCAAAGATAGGCCAGATACTAAAATACCCTGCTCACCACTGCTGCACTTGCATCTGCTGCTTCTCCTGAGCTGCACTCTGGGCTTGAACACACTCATATCCTCTTGAGACCCCGGTGCTCAATTTCTATTTAACATGGCAGGTGTAAAAACTTTGTTAGTCCGAGGCTAAGGTACATTCCTTCCTTGCTCCTGTACACATATATTGGCACTGATTGCAGTGTTGCAGGCTCTCCCACCCCAGCCACCCATCTCCAGCAATGCTTCCACTTGCCTTGTTTGCAAGCATTACCTCTGTGTGGTTAGGCTAGCAAAGCCCTTTGCAGTGCTGTGGTCCCTGAGCCCTGCCCCAGGGTACTGGCTGTGATCCTGCCTGAGCCAGGAGGAAACCGGAGGGTGAGTGTTGCTCCAGATTAGAAGTGCTCAAAGTCCTGATAGAGGCTGTGGGACAGCTTCTGCACACCAGCAACCCCCATTTGAGGGGATCCTTATCAGAATGCTGAAGTAATTGGCAGCTTCTGGTCTGTTGGGTGGACCAACACCATTTTAGGCTGCTTCACTCTGCTGGAGCTGTGGGAACCACTCAGAGGCTTACAGCCTTCCCAGACACACACAGCAAAGCATACACAGATGGGGGGTACTGAATAAATTATAGAAAAATTACAGTTCTGCAACCTGGTAATTTGGGGCCAGCTCCCCAAAATGCACTTTTTGGCCCCTCTCTGGGTGAAGCATCAGGCTAGGCCTCTAGCATCTCACCACAACTCCCACGTCTGTCTTCCTTCCAGCCTTCTACTTTGGGATCTGCCTGAGCATGACCCTGATCTTGGCAGCCCTGCTGAGCTCCGCTGCTACGGTGCGGGAATCGCAGTGCCTCACCGCCATGGTGCGTATCCATACCCGCAGGGACTGCCTGGGAGGGGCTTTTGGCCACCTGGGGCTGCCCCCCTTAATGTGTGGTGCTGGGGGCTGTGTTGCCTTATTGCCTGGGAGAATGCACGCCTGGGGAAGGAGATCCTGTTGTTCCACCTTGTGCTGCAAGGGGATATTTTTGAAAAAGCATGACCTTGCAGAGCTCTTCGAGCTGAGGGTTGCATCATTCTGTGCTTAGTTTCTTTTGCCAAGGTCCTGTGTATGCAGCTTTCAGAGGGAAGGTGTTTATCTGCCAAGCAACTACAGTGATGACAATTCCCATGGTATTTTTTTTCTCCTCATCAAGTCAACACATGGTTTGTATGGGGAAACCTTATCAGAGTGATTTTGAGTCTCACACGCTTCCCCTAACTTGTGACAGCAAAATTAGCCCCTCTTTTCCCACCTCACTGCAAACATCCATACAAAGCATGGCAGTAGGCATGGGGGATTTGGGCAGGACCCTGAATTTCAGCCTACAAGGAGAGAGTGGAGAAGTAGCATAGGAATTGTACTTTCTCCTCTCCATCAGCCTGTTTGGGCCTGGACTATGTTGACAAGAGTAAACTGCACTGTGAGCTAAGCTCCATTTCAAAATAGAGCCTGCATGTGGACTTAGCCTGCACAGAGCAGCTTCCAGCCTTGGAGCTGGAGAGATGAGTGGTAAAGTGCTGCTCGCTGTGTGTTTTCCCATATGAAGGGCAGGAGTTAACAGGTAGGTTGTTGAGCATGAAATCGTGCTTAATATAAAATAATTGCATTGCTGTCATGCACTAACTTTAAAGAGATTTATCTAATCTGTGTAATTGTGTGAAATTATACTGAGGGCAGAAGTGAGAAGCTGACACCTGAAAATTCAGTGCAAAGCAGCCACTGAAATTAGTTTTTTCACCTTGTCAATACACCATCTTCCTTTCTCTGAGGTGCCCAAAGGGTCCTGTTCCCATGGATTAAGCAGAATATGTGTAACTCCCCTCTCTTTTGCTGAAATGTCTTTAATGTGTGCCTGCAATTACCACATCTAAACCAACAGATGGGTATGTACAGATAAGTGAAGAATGTCACGGCTGTCTAAAGATACAGTCAAACTTCTCTATAATGTTTATTTGTTGCCTTTCTCTCTGGTATAGTTTGGGGCATGCCACTCCCTAGAACAGGCTGTTAAAATCATCACCATTTCCTGAAGCAATAGTTAAAGAGCACCAGCACATACTGAGCGAACTCCAGAGCTGCTGTCCAAAGAGCACTGTCCAAGGGCCACACGGTGCTGTTCTCCCTTCCCGTTATAACGTGGGTGATCCTTTCCTCCATCCCCCATCATCTCCCCCAGCCCGGCTGGTTTGGGGTATCAGAGCCCTGCTTTGCCCGCCAAAGCAACCCCTCAAACTGGCTATTTATTTTTGCAGCTCCTAATGCATCCTGTTGGCTTGTCTCTAGCTTCCACAGTTTGGGTCCTCTCGGGGATGTGGCCGTCCGTATTTTGGGCGTCTGCTGGCACGTTTGTAGGGCAGTCACGGTACCGCTGCCTTGCGGGGCGTAAAGGAAAGGTGCAAGGTGCAATCACCCCAGGGCGCTCTCGGCAGGGATAACGGGATGCCTCTCGGCCGCCTTTGCGCGGGGCAGGGGCGCGGGGGCCGCTGGCAGCCGCGCGGGGCCGCTCCAGCGCCGCGCTCCGCCCGCTCCCGCTCCCGGGGTGCCGCCGAACGGAGAGGCCACCCTGATCCCTCCGGGCTTCTGGCACGGCCCCTGCCCTCAGGAATTCACGGGAACCCTGAGACACACTCGAGGGCTGGCCACTGGCAAGGGTATCCTCGGCTTCAAGTAGTTCCAGGAGCTCATCGGCGTCTAAAATCGCACAGGGGGGCTTCTCCTATTCCTATAAATCGCTCCTCCCCTCCCAGCCATATCTTCCACCAAGGGCCAGCTCGCTGCTTGTTTTGTCCCCACTTCCCAGTCCAAAGGCACGCATTTAATCTTTGATCTGACAGCAGGAAGCGAGAGCAGGGAGAGCCAGCCCTGACGGCTGCAGCGAGGTGTAATCGCTGGCAGGAGTGGGGTTTGGCCCTGTGGGGCTCCAAACCTTGTCAGTGTGTTGTCCAGCCCTGCTGATCCCTGCTGTGCTGTAGCTCACGGGAGCAATCAGCCCTGCTGCTTGGAGCTTTTTCCCTCCTGCAATAGACAATCTTTCATCTTCCCCTGCTATTGATTTTAAAGGACTTTTCCTCCCTGCATATAGTGTGTCTTATTTAGAAGACCATTTAATTCACCCTTTAATCAAAGAGGGAAGACACCAGACTATTTGCCTGACATCTGTGGCTGTCCAGGAAACTGAGCTGTGCATGGGGGATTTCTGCATCAATGTGTCTGGTCCACCACAATGCCACTTGGTCAACCACCCACCACAGGGAAAAGCTGACAGGGATGCAGACTGGGCTCACAGGAGCATTTTTTTGTCTGTTTGCATTATATATCGTCATGCTGCCTGGCCCTCTGGAGGTTTGTGTGCCTACAGAGGAGGAGTCTCTGGTCTTTGCAGGCCTTACTGGCACTGTTCTAATAACAGTAATGGGTGCACAGTGGTTAGAAACCAGGACAGGTCAAACTGGTTTATGCACACAGGTCTCAGGAGATCGTCTTCTAGCTGCATTAGCAGCACCACGGGACCAGACAGATGCTACTCTGCAACCATTGCTGCTTGTGAGGAAGCTGGTTCCAAGAAAGTAATTGAGAACTTAAGGATAAAAAATTATGTTCTAAAATCCAGGAATATTACCTAAAGCTCCTCTTAAACAGGGAGATTAGCAACAGGCTTATTGATTGTCCTCTAGCTCAGGCAAACTCTGCTTTCTGGTGATCCATGGCCCATCATGCATCCAATCCTGAATGTAAATATCCTGCAGCTCTCACAGCCCCTGGAGGCCTTGTGGCTATTGAAGGGGAGGAAAGGGAAGGAAAACAGCAGTTTTCCTAGAGCTGTTTGCATAAAGGAAACACTCTGGTACTGGTAAGGTTTAAAGCATCATGTGTTGTTACCTGGTCAGACAGGGAAAGGGAAAGAAAAGAAAAAACAGGGAGCAGCATGCCAACCATAATATCTCAGCTGAAATCTTCAGATCTGAATTTTACAGTCTAAAATCTAACTAGTATAGAGGAAAAATTTGTGTTCAGGGTGGAGCTGATGTTCCAAAAAAATTCAGTGGAAAAAGCCTCAGTGAATGCCCAATATAACCCAGTTTTTCATCAAGATTGATGAGCTAGTAGGGCCAGCACACAGCATAGGCTGTTTGCTTTATTATACCCAGGTGTAGGCCAGTGTGTAGAGAGTCCTTAATATCACTGCAGCACACTTCAGCATCTTCCTTTCTAATTTAATCTGTCTCCTGTGCTCTCCCTCATGGTGCAACGCTTCTGAGTGAGGCATCTGTGTGCCAATGGCAGAGCTGGTACCGAGGACAGATTCCTCTTTTGGACTGCTGTCACTGACTTGTGTTTGCTCTGTGGAAGGGCAAAAACACTGCGTGCTTTTAGATATGAACTGGGTCAGGCAGGGAGGGACACAACCTGATGGATGCCATTTGAAGTTTGCCCCCCCTTTCCCTTCCCCTTCCCCTGGGCTCTGCATTCTGGCAGGGAGCTGGCCTTTGCAATGACCACAGCAGCACCAAAAAGCAGCTGAAGCAGAGCAGGGCAGAGGTCGACGCCTTCCCTGGAAGTGTGGGAGTTTGGCAGAACAGCTACAGAGCACAGTTGGAGCTAAAGGATCCCTCCCTAATTCAAAGCAGGCCCCCTTGACCAAAGGGGAAACATCAGTAAGGTGAATTAAAAGAAACACCAGCCAACAGACAGGGTGCTGTTCCTGTGGATTCTGCCAAGTCAAAGAGAAATTGTTCCTTGCAGCAAGGATGGAAGCAAGGTCGTTCATAAAAGAGTAATTGATGTCTGCCTGGTGACAGCCCTCCATGGGCAGATGTGGCTGTGTCTCACAGAGGGAGCAGGCAGCAGCCTGTGGCTGGCTCTGAGGAGCTCCAAGGGTCTGGGAGATGGTAACCAGCCTCAACCCTTCCACATTTTGTATGCAAGCTGCACATTGCCTTTTTCTTTTTTCCTCCGAATGTCTTCTAATGCAATTATAAAGTTGCTCTTCCAAAAGCCTTTTGGCTGGGAAGGGAAAAAGCAGGCTATAATTCATTTATAAGATGTTCTTGGAGCCATGCAATAGCTGCGCACCAGCTGGATGGAGGGGGAGCTTCCCAAGGGGCTGTGTTTTGGTATTCCCAGAGAAACCAGATGGAAATAAAGGGAGAGCTAGTGCTGAAGGACTCAGGTGTGGGGTGGAGTTGAGGAAGGGAAGATGAGAAGTAGGATTTTTATAAGGTGGGGATTCTGGCCCCAGAGATGTTGTAAATGCTGGAGCTGGTGGGGGAAGGAAGGGAGAGCACAGTGGAAGAAATTTGGGTTGTCAATGGCATCTTGTTCACACTCTCCAGGTTCATGATGGGGCACCTGAATTATAACTTTAATGGAATGATATGCAGAAGAGTGCTCATATTGCTATCAGTGCTGTTTTTTCCATCTGACTAATTCTATTTTTTTTTAAATTTTCTCGTCTTTGAACTTGATTTTGGTGAAAATGCTGTTTGTTTTGGTGGGGAAGTTGTTGGAGGCAGTGCAAATTGCAGGATCTGCTCCTATTGAGGAGCAACCTGATAAGGCTGTGTAACTTCACCTTCTCCCTCCAGTTTGTGCTGTACCTGCAGGGTTGAACTCCCCACTCCAGATGGATTTTGGTCTGAGATATCTTGCCTGGCAAGCTCTTACACATCTTCATGACTTGTAACCACCTTGTCATGTCAGTGTTTGATCAGACCTTTTCTCTCATCTTTAGGGTCTTGGATAATCTGGTTTTAGCTCCTAGCAAGGAAATGAGTGATCTCATCAGCTATATGGCCAGGCAACTGCCAAAAAAATAAATGAAAGGAGAGACTGGACATACATAATTTAAGATTTTTCGTAAGAGCTGTACCAGGGTTTTCCCCAGTGTCTGATGCAGAGCCTGAAACAAGGTGGCTCCAAAAAAAAGTGGTGAATACCAGTGGCAGTCTTGTTCCAGAAGCAAAGTCCCCAGGCACAGCAGAGAAACAGAGTAGATGGACAAGAGCCAGCAAAAGGATTTTATTGGCACATTCACTTTCATTTCCAGGATTTGAAGTAACACATTTTCCTTTCTTGCTGCTTATGCATGAGTTTGGAGCTCTTTTTTTTTTAACTATATCTTTTAAGCATTTTTTTTTGTGAAGCAGAACTGGTAGACACAATGTTCTTCTTCCTCTCTTAAGCTTGAATTTGGTAAAATTTCATGAAAGATTTAAACTTTTTCAAGTTATTTCAACTATATCATACAACGAAAACAGTCATAGGAAAAAATAGAAATCAAAATAAGGTGCAGTCAGCTGGGTAAGTTTCCCACATAATGTTGTGTTGAAAGAGGCACAGTTTCATGGAAAAACTTGTAGGGGCATTAATTTTCAGCTGATGCTTATTCATCATCTTTTGTCATTGCAAGACTAAGCTGTGGATTCATATTGGATGAGCCCATTTAGCCTTCAAACACTTTACAGGCACTTTTCCCTTCCTTTTTTTTTTTTTTTTTAATGTGAACAAGATCATTTCGTCCAGCTGTCACAGCAGGCAAGTTCTTTTTATATCAGGATGTGTGGGTTTTTTGGTCCAGATTTGTTCAAATAAAAACACAAAGCATGTAACTTCCTAGGCTCTGCAAGTCTAGGGAAGAAGACAAAAGTCAAGCCATGTCCTGCATAGTTGCTGTTATGGTTTAGACACTTCAGGGTCGGTTTCTGGCCTTGATTATATTTCTGTCATCCTGTTGTCTAACTAGTTCCTTGCTGATCTAAGGAAGGCAGCTTGGCTGTGCAGCTGCCACCTTGCTCACAGACTAAGTCCAGCTCCTCTTCCAGAGCAGGTTGATTTCTATCTCTGTCCCAGTTATTTGCTTCTTTATGGACTATTGGTGTGGGTTTTCCCCTCTTTGAAGGTAATAGCCATGTTTTAAATGCAGGGGATTGAATAGGAGATGCTATTCTGGAGCACAGTCCTGCAGCAGAAGACAAACACACTGTAAATATAATGTTCTATACCTCCTTTTATTTTTCCAAGAAGAATTTGGGGAGAATAGATTATCTGCTCTGCGGGAAGCTGCCTAGTTTTCTGGTCAAACTCTTCAATTGGCCACAGTATAATTAGGGGGCTCCTGATGGAGAACCACATTATTGTCCATCTAATTTCTTTTAAGTAACTGACATTATGAGGGATATTAAAAGAAGATGATATTTAAACTTTAATGAAACTTGCTCAAACAAGCGTATTAAATATGTCCTGATTGTGTTTGCAAATGGGTATTTTTCTCCCCAGGCTGTAACCATTGGTATTTTTCCTCTTTATCATCAGGGATTTTTCTGTTTTGCTCTGGCCTTTTGTGGATTGATCCCAGCTGCCTGCTGGAGATACACTCACAGCACGGAGGTAAGTGTTGGCTGCTAGGAAATACCACCAGCATCTCGTCAGAGATTTTTTTGTAGCAACTATTTCTCCCATAAAAGGGACATCTGGTGTTAATTAAGCCATCCATATTGAGGTCTATCAGATCCATGCTCTGTTGCATCTGTCCTTTGGAAGAACAGGGTCACCTTCATCAGCTGCCTCTTCAATGGGATCATCTGAAGGGAGAAGTTCATGGAAAATCTCATGCAGGGCAAATGCTTTGTGCTGAAGGCAAAACAAAATGCAAGTCTCCTTACCTTTAGGATTTTTTTTTTCTTTTTTGCAGGGGATGTTTGCTTTGTTTTGTTTTGTTTTAAATGAGATGCTTGACTTTTGAAAAGCATCATTCTTTTTGGAAAGTCATTTCCAGCTGGTTCTAATTCCTGCTTATGTCAATTTGGAGCCTCTATTTGAAGGCAGTGGCAGGTTGTTCTCCTGGCAGCGGCCAGGAGAAGCACCCAGGAGATGTGTTTATTAACATTCAGCAGTGGTACATGAAAAACACAGGAGTAAAAAATGGGCCACTATCATGCTGGACCAGAAAGAGATTATAGGAGGCTGAATTTGGAAGAAAATTGGGTTTTGAATTGTTAACCCTGAGCTCGTGGGCAGTGTGGGAGATGTAAGGTGCTGAGTAAGTGGGTCTTTATTCCCCTTTCTGCATGCCTGCACTCAAAAAATACAAAATTTAAGACACTCAGGAGTGTAAAAAAATCATGACATCTTTCTTTTGACATCAGAACACCGGTATTTTTGGCAAGTACCTAAATAATTCAGAGAAGTGCGTGGGACTTGGGGTGTTTCATGCAGTGGCTCAGTTCTTGTCTCTATTTTGTGCCTCTCCAGCCCCGAGCATGTGCTGTAACCTGCAATGTTCTGGGCACCAGTGAGGGTGCAACTTGAAACATCATCCCAGGGAATTAGGGATTGATGCTGCCAGCTCATCTTTTTAGGCTTACACATATTGGGGGTGATCAAAGACCAGTCTGAAGAGTCAGAAGGCTGGCCTTGAGATTTTCTTCTGTGATGGAGGAGCACAACTCTATCAAAATCCCAGAGACTCAGTCCTTACTAGGACTGTGGCCATTGCTTTTGCAGGCACAAGGAGCCGTGCCCTGTAATGGTTCAGTGTCCTGTGCGTAAATTACAACCCAGTCCTTCTGAAAACAGAAGTCAAGTTTAAGGTGAGGGATAAGGTCCTACTACTCTAGAAAGTTTTCCCAGAGCTGGCCAGTGCCCACAGTAGTTGAAAATCCTTTGAAATGAGCCGGTGGCTACACTGGACTGGGCTAAAGTTGTTGGCCATGGTAGGAGCTGTCGGCCAAGACGATTTTTGGCTGACCTGCCGTTAGCCAAGGTAGCAGCATAAATACCCAGCAAGCACAAAGCATTGCTTTTCAGATGCCAGCAGCTTGTGGCCCAGGTGTCTGCTGATGGCACCTGCTGGTGCCTTTGCCTTTCATGTTCTCCCTGTGAACATTTTTCCTCTGTGAATTTGTCCAACTGCTTTGGAAAAGTCAGGGTGAGTGCTGATGGCACAACAGCATCTTTTATCTGTCTGCTTAACTGGCTGAAGTAGATTCAATCAGACCTGAGACATCCATGAAAAAATGTCTTTCCACGGACTCTTTTTTTTTTTTTTTCTTATTGTTTAAGGCAAAACTATCAACATTTATTGCATTCCCACTAACAGTTTAATATGGAAATAATTTGGTTTTCATGACCAACACAGAAGGGAGCACTTTCCTCCTTCTTCTGCAGACGTTAAATTGTAGATTGAAGCAAACACTATGTCAGTAAAGAAGAAATGGCACCAGAAACTGTCTGGTTGGTATTGTGAAATTGTATTTTCCAAACAGACTATTTAGTTTTCCTGTTAATCCACATATATGACGTAGGGCATAAAAAGACTGCAAAAGCTGGACGGACTCTTGGGTTATGCCCTGTATAACACATGGGTTATACAGGGATGTGCCATGCAAAAAATATTTTGCTGAAATTATTTAAAAGAGTATTTCTTTGTATATCTCTTAATGACTATGACTGTTTTTACTTCAAATTATTTTCAAGGGTTTTTTTTTTTGCTCTGAGTGCCCTGTCCACAAATGCACCCACATTTATGGTTAGCTTTGGTTATTGGTTGGGTTTCTATAAGCAAAACCAGCTTCTGCTAGGCAAAATTAGGGGGTTCTGTAAAAGGTTGACTTTCTGGGCAAAGAAAAACAGCAATGTTTCTGACAAGAGAAAAAAAATACCATTAGACACCATCTTGTATTTTTCTGCTTCCTAACATCCAGGGTAAAGAAGGCAATATAAATGACGAAAATTTAATTAGAAGTGTCACTTACAGAACATATGGAAATCTATTTTCAACTGAAAAGTAACCTGTCTCACTAGAGAGAGAAATGCAGATGTGAGAGAAAAATACAGGTGAGGGAAAGAAATACAGATGTGTCTGCCCCTCCAGGAGCACAGTGATAGAGAAAATTGAATGAAGCAGGGAAAGGACTTCTGAAGTCTTATTATAGAGCTGTTTGTTTGCTTGTCTTTCTCAAAATAAAGAACCAAATTCAAGCAGATGTCCTCTGCTGCCTTTACATTTTTGAGAGTCAGTATTCTCAAAAGTAGTTAATTGTGGTAACCTGGAGGGGGAAAAATCAAACTCAGCCAAGTGGGTGGGTGTCTTGTAAGCCTGATGGGATGTACATAGCTATCAAGAAAGGAACAGAACTGAGGATGTAAAACTGAATATGGATTAATATGGCCATTACAAGTGCCTGAATCACTAAGAGCACCGAGGAGTACGGCCCCCATGTTCATGGCTAAAACAAAATTTTAAATTTTTCCCATGAAAAATACATTGACTTTCCAGTAGAATGCCAGACAGAAAATTAGGCTGTTCATTTTGGAAATGCCAGCTGGGAGCTGGTGTCAGTAGTTCCTGTCCTCTCCCTCCCTGCTGGCAAGGTGCTGAACACAGGCAGCACTGAAAACAGAGACCTCCCCTCCCTTTGCAAGCTGGGGATGGGAGGTCTCCCCTCCACTAACCCATGGCAGATGCTTCAGTGGTTTACTCCTGTTGGTAAAAAAAAATAAATCCCTTTTTCTTCATAAAGCATTTTCTTCATAAAGCAGACCTCTCTTAGAGAAAATAATTGGAAACAGTTAACCCCAATACTCAGTTGAAAAATTGTTTTCATATTTATTATCAAGAGACAATAGTTAGAAATGTTGTTTGAACATGATGAGAACAAGGTGCCCTTTTTGCCTATGTGACTCAGGCCTTTTTTACAGTACTCCTGCAGAGAATCTGGGCAAGGAGAAAGGAAGAGTTTTTTGTAAATATTTGATATTCTCAGATCTGGGCACTGTAAAACAAAACGAATCTTCTCATTTCCCTTTTTTTTTGCTTTCATGACCTTCTGTAGCTTCTGGACGAATTCTTTCAGACAGATGTCGAATGTTTTAATTTCAAGTTGTCTGCATTCCAGATGGACTCGATGTCACCATAGTCTGTTTTCTTAAAGTGATGTATGCCAGACACACAGCAGTCATGAACCTGAGATTTATCATGCTTTATCCTAAAAGGTTGCATTCCAATGGTTCCTCCTCTCAGTGAGAGATGTAGGCTTGGTGGGGAAGTGTTGCAAACCTGTCTGAGAAAGGACGGTGGTGCAATCAAAGAACGAGAGACTGATGTACATGGGAGGGCAGGGGGGATGGTATTACCTCTACCCAAGATATTTGCCGGAACTGCTGTGGTAACCACAGAAATCATGAGGTTTTCTGATGGTTTTCAGCCACATTAGGAAGTCCTGGTTCCTGAAGCCAAAGAGCTGAGTCTCATTTTCCAAAGTTATTTCTATGGCAGCTCTTCTCCCACAAACTGCTGTCTGTTTAAGTGAAGTCCCTCTGTCATTCCAGCATGGCCAAAGAGAGCAGAGATGTGGAATGCAGAGAGGGATGTAGGGGAGACCTGCCACATCTAGCACAGCTGGTGGGGAGGGTTGCTGCTTCTTCCTCCTGCTCCCCAGCTTCCTTTCTCTCCTCACCCATTAACTGCTGCTTTACAAACCTGTCTGTAGAGGCTGCAGCAAAGCTGTACTTGCAGCTGCCGTAGAGAAGATTTGGTACCCTTACCAACCAACACAAAAACAGAATCATTAAGTTTGGAAAAGACTTTTGAGAACATTGAGTCCAACCTTTGATTGTCAACTAGACCAGAGCACTTAGTGCCATTTCCAGTTATTTCTTGAACACTTCCGGGGATGGTGACGCCACCACCTCCCTGGACAGCCCATTCCAATGCTTGACCACCTCTTTAGTGAAGAAATTCTTGATATCCAACCTGAACCTGGAATAGCTTGAGGATCTTATGCTGTCACTTGTTACCTAAGAGATGAGATGAACTCCCATCATGCTAGTAGCTCCTTTCAGGCAGTTGCAGACAGCCTCCTTTTCTCCAGGGTAAACTACCCTCAGTTCCATCTCACTGAATTTCTTCTCCACACCCTACACCAGCTCCATTGCTCTTCTCTGGACATGCTCCAGCACTTCAATGTCTTTATTGTAGTGAGGGGTCCAGAACTGGACATAGAAATTGAGGTGTGGCCCCAGCAGTACCCAGTACAGAGGGACAATCACTGCTGTAGCTCTGCTGGCCACACTGTTTTTGATACAAGCCAGGATGCCCTTGGCCTTCTTGGCCACCTGGGCACTGCTGGCTCATTGTCAGCTCTTACCCAGCACCCCAGGTCCTTTTCCACTGGGGCCCTTTCCAGGTGCTGTTATCTAAGCCTGTAGTGCTGCATGAGGTCATTGACCTCACTTGAACAAAGTGTAGGACCTAGCACTTCGCCTTGTTGAACCTGAGGTTTGGGGTTATGTTCTGGGCCCTGCTGTGAAAGAGGCCAGAGGAGTTTCTATTCCACATCCCCTCCTGGTGTTCCCTTTCTCTGCAGCAGCTGAGCAGTTTCTTCCAGCAACCCTGTGGCCCTGGCCCCACAAGCCAGGATGGTGGAGTGGGTCAGTGACACTAAAAGTGCAGCAATATAAAAGGAGTTTGGCACCAGAATGAGCATTTTAATTACAGAGATTCATTCACAGGTAAAAGCATAAAATGGATTAAATTACAATTTCCCAAATCAGGAATTTGAAACTGGTGCAAATAGTTGTTGGTATTCCTGTAAAGACCCAATTCTCCATGTCCTCTGAATGAAGAGGTTGCTTTGATTTGCACTAGCTGCCATGATATGGTGATCTCTTAATTATCAAGTGGTTTCTCAGGTTGATGGGTGATTTCAAAATGAGTTTCACCTGTGGCTTTTGGCTCCACATGAGTGGAAAGGCATTAACCCCTCAGTGCTGCACAGCTTGTAGTTCAAGAACAAATGCAAAGATTTAGCTTTTTATGGGCTGAATGCAAGCCATTCGTCTACATCCAGACTCTCCTGCAGCCTTGTTCTGCTTCTTTCAGAAGTAGAAATAGAGGCTTCCATGCTTTGTTAGCAAGCAAGGTGGTACCTTTTGAGATGGTGATTTTCTAACCTGTTAGAAAGCCTGGGGTACAAGGCTGGAATTAACACTTTCAGCTGTTAAAGCACAAACATTGCCACACCTGGGTCTTGTTCTTGAACAAGGCAGCTTCCCTCCTCCCTTCTCTGCGTGTGGAACCAGGGCTGGTCCTCTGTCTGTGGGTCTCCCTCACAAGCTTTTGCCTTTGCAAGCTTTTGCCTGGGTCTCCAGAAGGAAATTGATCTCTTACTGTGCATAAAACCAGCACATGCATCTTGTTTCTGTAGGTATGTAAGGAATAGCCCATCACTTCCCAGTTCATTTCTTAAGTGGGACTGTAGAAGTCCTTCCTCTGTGGATTTCCTAGAGTGTGTTTGTGTCTGCCATCGCTGCCTCTGGTGTGTGTTGGGGTAGTCCTGCAGGGACTTAAATGCAGGCTGAAATCCTAGAGATTTTAATGAGACTTAAACACAAGCTGAAGGTGTGCTCAGGTGTTTGCTGAAATCAGACCTCAAGCATACAGGTAGGTTCCTTTTGGGCTTTGGTTCAGGGGGGCTGGATCAGGATTGTAGCCCCTTGCAAAAAACCACTGATGTTGCTGTGAAAACGCTGTGAACTCTCTGACATGTTCCTCGCTCTTGCTGTTAATCTAGGAGGCACAATCGCTTTAAAAGCACCGAGCTTTTCCCAGACTCTAAACTCTAGGGGAAAAACAAAAATGGGGGGAAACCCCTCCCTCTTCCTTAACGTTTTTAAATATTGTGCCTCTTTCCCAGTGTTTACGTTCTCACCACCCAGCGACAGCCCACTGCCCCCAGTGAGACACTGCTCTCCTTTGTCTGAGCCTCCACACAGGCATTCGCACTCACGGCTTCTATAATTTATGGCTGCCCCGGCGCTGAACCCACGCGGCCCCGTTTCTGCCGCTTCCCAGGGCAGAGCTGGAGCTCCGGGCTCCAGCAGCGCCAGCCGTGGCACTGAGGCTGCTCCGATGGTTGCCATCGCTGCAGAACATCCAACCCTCACGCACCTGTAGGATGCTCATCGCAGCGGGACAGCCACCACCCACTCATGCGGCAGGGCTGCCCTGGGACTGCTCTATGGCTGATACCACTGCTTTATAGGCTAAAACTGTTTCCAGTGCTGTTCAGGGCTTTCTTGTGGGAAGCAGTCTTGCCTGGCACTGGTTTCAAGTGCCACAGGTGAAAGTGCAGGGATGCCTGAGATAATTTGATCACAGTTTTGGGGAGGGAATGTTCACAAATTGCTGGGCTGTGTGTTTTGAAACACGGGAAAACAAAGGATAAGTGTGGGCCTTTGTCAGCCTGTTGGCTTGCGGTTCTGCTATAAAATGGACTGAAAACTTAAGTTTTGGTTTTTTTTTTTTTTTAAACAAACAAAGAGCAAACATAAAGAAGCTAATCCAGAAAAAAAAAAACCAAGAGGACCTTGATATACTGGTGACATTCACAGGTGTGCAGCCACAGAGCTGCAGGATTTATGGGGAAAAATCCTTATTGATATTGATTAACTGCCTGCCTGGGTTTTCTGCACTTCCTTGTAAAGCACCTGGTGCTCTGTCACAGACACTGAGCAGTGCTGCATCTGAGTAGCACAGAGGTGGCCTCTGGGTTTTATGGCTTGGCTGAGCATGAGGCTCTGATGTGCCCCTGCCCATGGGCCAAGAGGGATGTATAGCACCCACACAGCTGGAATCTGCTGTTCTTTTGGGGATGTGGAGATAGGCAATGAGAAGGTGAGCAGTGTAACAGCTCGGCACTTTCTCATGTTTTAAGTGTTTTGTGCAAGAATGGAATGGAGGTGCTGAAGCTGGAGAGAAAGAGCTTTTGCATTTTTTGAATTTTTTGTTCCACAGCAGTTTTTGGTCTCTCTTCTTCTGTGTATATTGCAGAAAGTAGAAGGAAGTCCATATGGTTTGGCTTAGGGTTTTTTTAATGTATGTATGTTTAGATAGATAGAAAATTTGAATGTATATACAGATCTGGAGAAAAAAAAGGTGAAAACCATTTGGCTAAAAGTCCCATCTGGATCTTCTAGCATTAGTGGTTTCCAGTGACCACTGTCAGGCAGAGGGGAAGCAGCACTTTCTTATCTTGTGTCATTTTCCACGGGAGACCTCAAAGGCTGCTCTGATTTGCAGCACTGGCTGGATTTCTGCCTCTGGGAATGACTGGCTAGAGGAGGGCTCTAAAGGAGAGGCACTGACACGCAGTGAAGGAAATAAAAGACATTCAGCAAGCTGTAATGAGTGTGTTAGATGGGGCTTGGTCGAGCAGGGATGGGAGAAGCTTGTCTTACTGTGTGTTCAGTCCATGTGCTGGGAATTGCTCTGCAACCTGGATAATGCCCCCAGAGTGGCTTTCTCATCCCTGTTTCACTGCAGTTGCATCATTGCTTTGCCCAAACCCAAGCTGTTGCATCTGTCCCCAGCCCTGTTCCTGGCACGCTGTGAGTGCGTGCGTTTCTGCACGCGGGAGAGGAAAGGGAAGACAGACAGAAAAATGCAGAAGTGTTTTTCTTCTTGGAACAAGGGAGAGTTTTGACTGAATTCACTACTTTATTTCGGCTCCCCTTCTTAACTGAGTAGCTTGTGGTTCATAGCCGAGTGTGGGGTTCTTCAGTAGCCGCCTCTAGAGGGGCATTTCTGAGTGAGGCTGGTGAGTGCATCCTCCATGGTGATGCTCAAAGAACAGGAAGTGCTGAGGTTGCAGCTTCTTCTGAGCCTGCACTGCATTTGCTCAGTTTGATTCCTCAAAGTCACAAAGACTCATAGGAGGGGAGGATCCTCCTTCTGCTTCCCATGCTTGTCTTCCTCCTCTGCCATGTCAAGAGTGTTCCTGTTTATCAGAATGGAGGAAGGTGGGTTTGTCTTTGAGACAATCCAGACATCTCCTTTCACTGTATTCTCCTTGAGCTTTGCAGAGGGGTTTTTACCCAACAGCAGTTGCAAAGGTGGTTCACTAAGACTCAGACTGTTGTTCTTGGTACAAGTCTATGTTAGTTTCCACCTAAGCAATGCTTCCAGGTTATTTCCTAGACACAGGCATTGACTGGCAGCAGGATTGGGAGTCGGCACCTTTGGCTTGCAAAGGCATCAGGAACTGAAGGCAGACCTTGTCTCATCTTTCTGTTC
Organism: Thryothorus ludovicianus; assembly: GCA_013397245.1. NCBI lineage: Eukaryota > Metazoa > Chordata > Aves > Passeriformes > Certhiidae > Thryothorus > Thryothorus ludovicianus. The sequence goes on along the minus strand of VZTB01009117.1, from coordinate 160,967 downwards.
CAAATCCAGTTACAGGTAAAAATTATCCTGATAACCTAAGTCCAAACTGTCAGTTTTCCTCTTGAAGGAGATAAGGTGGAAATTTGCTTTAGTTTAAATAACCAAGGGCAAGAACTCTAATTGCTTAGAGTACATGTCTTCCTGCAGTCATACATTCTGCTTCTTGGGGGATAAAGGATTTAGAGGATGATAAACAATCTCAAAATTCCTTTTTTCTTTTACTTAAGGTGAAAAATGGTACTTACTGAGTCAGTTGGAGTCAGCTGCATCAATTTCAGTGGTGATTTTCCATTTGTTGTATCCAGCAACCCATCAATATCATTCCTAAATGAATATTTCATTAAGGAATGCAGACAGAAGTGGGAGGCAGCAATTATTTACCTGATTTAGAGCTGGAACATTTCACCCAGCTTCTTCCAGAGAAAGAATTACTGTAAAGTGTGACCTCTATATTGCTCAAGATGGAGATTTTTCTTAACCAAAGCCCAGCTGATTCTTTACCTTCAGTTCTTGGTGTTTCTTACTGATGAGCCCTGCAGGTTCAGTCTCCCCCCAAGGGAGAGCTTTGTCCAGCAGAACTCCTCCAGCAGCAAATCACAGCGTGTCACTAGGAACAGGAAAATCCACTTGACTATTATGATGCTTATGTGTGGGAAGAGTGAAAGACCTTTCAAAAAAGCAGATGGACTTTCTCTTCCCCAGCTGTATCTGCCAATTGTGTGCTGAGTACTGTTTAAGTGATGGGGCAGAGCTCTTTATCTTCAAGCACATTGTTAACAGTGAAAGCACTCAAACTCAACTGTCATCTTGTTGCTTAAACATGAGAGAAAGCACACTGATTATTTTTAATATTTTTTTTCCCCAACAACCAGTGTAAGATACAGAAAAAGAAAATTGTCTTGAGGCAATGGATTCAAAGTTTTCCATCAAGGGAGTGTGTGATGGGAATCTTTTGAGGATGGCAATTGAGTACAAAGCAGTGCTGCAGTTGAGCTCTTCACTCTTTTAGGAGCTGGATCAACAGAAAATACGGGGATGAACTTCTGCTGGATGTAGAAAAGTTGCAAATAAGTCATGAAACCACCTTGTGACTGTCTCACACTTTCAGGCTTTAATTTTTACATCATCAGTCATGCATGAGCAAGCACAATATTTTGGGCTGGATAGATGCTGTCATGCATGACCCATGCTTCAGAGCTTGGCTGCAGCTCTCTGAGTAAAAACTTAACCCCATCCCAGGCAGCTAAGTGTGATGTTTTGCATTCCTATGTCTTCTCCTATTAAACCAGATGTCTTGTGTGCTCTGTGGCACAGAAGGAAACAACCAGTGATAAATACTGAGATTTTCTACTATCTACCTACCTCTGAAGTATTTAAATGAGAAAGTTGTCTGCAGTAGTCTTTGAAAAGAGACCACTATGTTGTATGAAAACAGCAGTTTTTCCTTCCAAAATCAAATGATCCTAGCAAAAATCCAAAAGATGATGTGGCGGAACTACAAGCAATTCACTCTTTAAAAAGTGGATTTAGAGTTTGATATTCCCTTGCTCAGATGTGAATTGCCTATTCAGATAATGTCTGGATATAATTGCTAGATAGAAATGCTGAGAATGACTAATCTGCAAATTGTACTCTTAGGCTTGCCCAGACACACATTCTAAAAGGAAATTATTGCTATTAAACATTTTCCATTTAATGACTTGTGTTTTTGGCTCTTGGAGGCTGCTTGACAAAATGAGCATAAAAAAATCAGTAGGTAACTGAGAAGTCAGCTCACAAGCAAGCTCAGAAATGGTGCAGTTGAAGTCTTAATAGTCACTATGTACCTGGAGATTACCATCATCATTTCTATCACTGTAGCTGAGCTGGCTGTGAAATGGTGATTGCTGGTGGTTTCTTCAATTATTGTTTCCAACAGCTGAAATAATTTTCAGCCACTGTATTGTTATGAGCATCTTGTTCCTTCAGTTCTTTCCTATCCACTCTTATTCTTCAAACAGCTACCTCTCCCATTATTTCCTGGCCCAGATTTCAAGAAACTTTTAGAAAGTAGTTAAACTTCTGTTTTGCTTTCACCCCTTGAACCCTTGCTTGAACATAGCCACTTGCTTGAACCCCTGTTTTGGTTTTTTTACCTAAGTCATCCAAATTTAGGCCTTTTGGATGAAAACTCAGCATCCTGACCCTCATGGTAAATATGAAAAGACAAATATTGTGCATGCAGCACTGTTTTCCTTGTCAAAGCACATATGTATGTTCTCACAGCACAAAATAGTTTTTTTTCCTGCATCTTAGACTGGGATCAGGATATTCAAAAGGTAATAATCTCTTATGTTAAGTAACCTTCTGCTCTGTTGTTCCTTCCTCCACAAGAGAAGCTCAAAAGATTATTCTTTTTGATTATTCTTAATCCAATTCTTCAGTGGAAATGGATGTTCTTTTTATTGAATCAATTTATTTAATTGCTGCTTCTGGAAAGCTATTTCATGGCCCACAAGAAGTTAGAAAAGCTTGGATCTTTTCCTTCTTATTGGGTTATAAGGTTTGCATGGGGAAGTTTGGTGCAGAAGTCAGCTAGAAATCTGGTCTTACTGCTGCACTCACCCCACTTTATGCACTCTGATACACCAGGGGTACAGAAGGAGTATCCTGCTTCCTCACCTGTGTGGGACAGCTCAATGTCACACATTTTGCTATGGATCATTTTTTTCCTGGCTCTTAATATCCGAGCTCTGTCTATCACTGAACACTCTTATGCCATGTTGATAGCCATGGAAAATCTTTTCATGCATGCCTTCAAACTCTATTCCTGGAGGCACAGAGCCAATCTGGATGTAAATAATCTTCTCAGTACCACTCCACCCCCAGTTATCACTCTCTATTTGTTGCTTGTGTTTTGGACAGCTGGACAGGACAGAGCAATATTGCAGTAATAGATGTAACCACCTTGAACGATCCTGGTTTCACCCCTGAGCAGAGGGTGCTGAGGTTTTTATTCCTTGGAGTGATTTCCAAGTGTGAATCCTTAGACTGAGCTGCAAAGCCTCGCTGAGAGATGGCTCTGTTCCCAGAGACTTCCTTGTGTGGCCACTCGCTCTGCTTGTCTCTCCCATCGATTTTCACTCCTGAAAGACAAGCACTGACTGCAGGCCCACTCAGACCAGTGCTGCTGAGAAAGAAAGGGAAAATGAAATGAAGAAATAAGATTTTGACTCCAGGCACTGAAGGCAACTGTCATGTTTTTTTTTTTCCCTCTGACACTGGAATGGGAGTTGGCTGGGATCTGTCAAGCTTCAAGTTCTCACACATTTGGTAAATATTTAGGGTCTGACTCACCACTGAATCACTCCTGTTATTTTTTTGACTCTGTTCAGAGGAATGGCTCTGGCACTTAGTTAACACCAACCCTCTGAGGTCTTCTCACCTTTGTGTTTAAGCATCTTGTGGTCATGTGTGCCTGTCCACAGTGCTGCCTTCAGGATGGGGAGATGGCATCAGCCCTGGCTGCAGAAGGACTCAGAGGCACACTGGTTGTAGGCACCTGAGTTCTTCTCTGACACGAAATACAAAACTGGCCAAAACCTCCAGCCATCAGCTGGTGAGGCCCCAGCTCCTTAGTGCATGGTGGTTCACACACCAGCTCCTGCTGCTGCCTGGGGGTCATTTTAGTAGCTGCACTGCTTGTATTGCTATCCCAGGGAGAGCTTCTCTGGAAATCAAGAAGAGCACAATTCCCCCAGAGGGGACTGTGATCAGTGTTTTGTACAGACCTCTGCTTTCGTTGCAGGTGGAAGACAGCATGATGGATGTGTATGATTTCGTGTACGAGGAGGTGAGGAGGAACACCTCCAGCTTCAGGAGGCACGAGCTGACTGCCATCCATGAAGCAGTAAGTTGTCTTTCACCTGCAGGAGAAAACCTTGCCCTGGGGTATCTTCCCGAGGGTTTTGGCAGGCTGGGGCTGACACCTGTGCTCTGTCTCGTGAATGCTGCAATGCCATTTTCCCTCAAGAACTGAGTCCTCCAGCCTGCTGTGGAGTCTGCTTCTCCCTTCCTATTCTTCCTTTCTCAGATCTGATCAACCAGATTATCAACAGGAAGAAAGGATCACTTCTCTGAGTGTCACTGTGGTGCAAGATCTACAGAGCTTCTGCCCTGCAGCTGCCGTAGTATTTTCTGTCTCAGCAGCCCCTGTGACTTGCACCCTATCTGTGGTACAAGCCTGTGGCTATGCACCCGGTCAAGTAGCGAGGAGGGGGCACGGATTCTAGATAGTCCAGCAATAGTATTTGCACGTGGTAATTCCTATTTACCCTCTAGTTTGTGTCTGAGGAGTACTGGAGGCTACGTGGCCTCTTACAGAGCTGGAGACTATTATCAGGTTCCCAAAAACCACTATCCAGGATGCTGTAGGCATAGGGGCTTCTCTGTAGCTCAGCAGGTAGGCATGGTGGTTCCCCAGAGCTCAGGGAGGACACTTGCCCCCCAAGGCCACAGGAGATGAGTGAGGATGTCCCCTACAGTGAGAAACTCCTGAGTCCCTGCTGAGTAAAGGAGATGCCATTCCCTAGCACAGCAGGGTTTGTTTGGGGAAAGAGTTCATGGCAGACAGCAAGGCTGGATGAGGAGGTCAGCTCTGCTCAGCTGTTTCCAGACACCTCCCACACAACTCCCTGTATCCTTCTGTGTTTTCTTAAATCATCATAACAAATTTCTTTCAAAGCTGTTTCTATCTGTGCTTCTCAAAGAGGGCAAATGTTCCTCTTTGCAGTGTGGTGGTGGCCGTTCGAGCCATGCCCAGTCATGGAAGTGCATGCTCCCAGGGTTGTGAAGCAGCACTCTCAGGGTCCCATTTGACAAAGAGAAGCAGGCACAACACCTGGCTTCACCAGTTGCTTATTTTAGTTGCCACTTGAATTGATGGAGAAGCAGTCTTTCTACTCCTGTTTTGCTTTTTTTTTTCCTTCTGCCAAAGCTCCAAACTGTCCAGGGCACCACAGGTATAGGAAACCACCTCCATGGTGGGTGTTGTTGGGGATCTCCTCAGCCCAAAACAATCACTGGAAACACGAGCCTGTGCATCCCTGGGCTTTCCAGAGCAGCCACTGTGAGCATTAGAATGGCCACCAAGGGAGGGCTTGGCCCCAGTCCCAGGCAGCAGTCCTGGTGAAACGTGAGCAAGTTTGGGGCCAGATGCATCCACCTCCCCTGAATTTAGCCTGCACTGCTGCAGTTGTTTATTCCTATATGCTTTGCCCCTTGCCATCCTGGTTGGGTAGCCCTGACTGGGGCACCTGCTGCAGCAGCTGGGAGCAAGGGAAGAGCCCTGGCAAACAGCTGGCAAACATCTCCCTCTCTTCCAGTTCCTGTGCTGTGGGAAGCACTCTCCTTTTGGGGACACAACCAATGTTGAGAAAAAGACGTGCCCACCCAGCCAAGTGCACAATGAAGGACAGGTAAGGGAAGGGTTTCTTCCACACCATAGTGGGGTTGTGCCTCTACTTTCTAGCTATCAAAAACCTCAGTGGTGCTGAAGAGTTAATGATAATTGTGCTTTTTTGTGGTTTTGAATTGAAATGGGTTGGGATTTGTTTTGCTGGGGTTCTGCTCTTTCAATGACACTGGACACAGTGTTCCCAGTTCAGCTCTGGGATCCAGCACAGGAGGGACATTAACCTGGTGGAGCAAGTCCAGAGGAGGCCACCAATATGATCAGAGGGATGGTGCATCTCTCCCACAAGGAATGGCTGAAAGGATTGCTTTTGTTCAGCCTGGAAAAGAGACAGCATGGAGGTGACCTATTTGTGTCCCTCTGGAAAAGGAGAAAGATGCAAGATGGAGAGGGACTTCTTGCAAGAGGATGTAATGACAGAACAAGGGGAATGTCTTGAAACTGAGAGTAATTTTAGATTAAATATTAGGAAAAAATTCTTTACTGTGAGATTGGTGAGGTACTGGCACAGATTGCCAAGAGAATTAATGAATTCCCCATCCCTGGCAGTGTTTAAGGCCAGGCAGGGTAGAGCTCTGAGCAACCTGGTCTAGGGAAGGGTATCCCTGCCCATGGCTGGGGGCTTGGAAATGGATGGGGTCTCTAAGGTCTGTTCGAACCCAAGTCATTATGGGATTCTGTGAATTAGGAGGGAGAGCCCTGGCGGAGCAGCAGGTCTCAGACCCACAGATGCCGTTTCCTTTACTGCTCTAGAAAGCTTTCAAAGTGCTTGTGTTTGCAGCCTTTCACTTCCCTCCGGCTTCCTGCTCCTCTCCTGTGCTTGCAGAGTGTGAGATGTCACAGGCATGTATCAGAGCACAAAAAACCTGTTTGACTTTTTCACATGACACTGATTCCTGACACTTAAAATGCATTCCAGTAACAGCAAATGTGGAATTTGATGCAATTCCTTTTTTCTCAGGGCATTAAATAGGTATTAAAATGAGAAGCTCATGAAGCAGGGTGATGATGCCCAGCAGTAGCTTCCTCAAGCACACTTCATTCTAGCTCTATCAAGTATCTCAATGAGGCTGCTGGAGAAGCCACCAGTATCACACTGTTGTGCACTGAAGCTATGACTTCATACTCTCTCAGCAAATCTACTGCACGATTATTTTCCTTCTACCAGAGTAGCTAAAGGCACCAGCATCAATATATAGTGTTTCTAGGAAAAACAACACCACGCTGCTGCAGCGATACAAACACTTTGTCAGGTGAAGATGTCGAGTGCTAAGAGCACGTGTGATGCACAGGCACACCCCAGCCCGCAGGGGCAGAGTTTCAGAGCACAGCCTCCAGGAATGTCACATCCCAGGGCAGGGAGGAACTCGGCTCAAAGAGCGGGGCTGGGCACCATATGGGCGACTCATTCCTCCCACTCAGTGGTCTGCATTTCCCTCGCTTGGGAGCCGGGGAAGTGAGTGGGAGGATGTGCTTTGTGTAACACAGGAAACCGCGGTTTGCTGGCCACACTGCGTTCACTCCTGGCTTTGAGCGCTCTTCCCTCGTTCTGCAAATCCCTTCATCAAGGGCATGCTCTTGCATTCCTGAAATGGCCGTCTTGGCTAACACCTCGGGGATTTCTGTGGGGCCATTGGCGTGCTTAAGGCTAATGTATATTAATGCTTGCAGCACCTCACAAAATAGAGCTGTTCATTAGTAACCTTGGGGAATGCATTTGGCAGCATGGTGTGCTCTGCTTTTCTATCTTTCCATTTCCTTCTTTCCATTTTCCAGTGGGTGAAGAGAAAAAAGCTTTTGCGTGACCACACTAAAGCACACATTCCCCACAGTCTAAAATGCATCGTACCCATAAAATTGTAGGCATTTTAGTAACAGAAAAGATGCCACAGATGTTTGTCTTTCCACGCTGCAGCAGCAGCAGAAAAAGGGAGAACTGTCCAGCTGTGCAGCTCTGCACACCTTTCTTGCCTCCTTTTCTCTCTGAGGCTGTGGAAGTGCTGTTCTGGGGATGAAGCTCCCCGCCAAGCTGCTGCTGTGCTGCAAGAGGTATTTGTTTCTCTCTTCCCAGGACTGCCTGCGAGAGATCCAGGACTTTCTGAAGAAGCACATGGACTTTGTCTTCTCACTCCTGGGCATCGCCATTGGCTTCACGGTAACAGTGTCTGTCCTTTCACGTTTTGGCCTTGAAAGGCAGGATCCAGTGAGGAAAAAATATCCTAAATTAGCCCCCAGAAGCTAGGATTTGGGGTGATTTTGCATGCTGGCAGCAGAGAAATAAGCAGTGGTGAACTCCTCCATAGAAATTGGGAAAGGGCAGGAATCTGGCCAGGCTGATAGGTGGAGGGGTGGTTTTTGTGCCCTAACGAGGCATGGCATCTGGGAGTGGTGAGCAGGATGCAGCAGCAGTTGCATTTCATCCACTCAGGCTTTCCTGCATGACTTCTCTTGAGTGAGAGGCCATGTCACCTCGCTGGGGCCTTGTGGATTATGTAAGAAGCCAGCAGCAATGGTAGAAAAGGAGATGCTGGAGAGCTCTGCAGAAGGGGAAAGTCTCATCCTATTAATGACCACTACTGAACCTGGTGAGGTTCATCTTGGGCAATGCATGGTCATAAGGAGAGGGGAAGAGCATGTTGTCTGAGCTCCCAGGTTCTGACTTTAAAGGAGTAACATGCAGAGGAGGGCTGAAATCATCTTCAGATTATGGCTCATGTAGAAAGGCTCTGCAGTTAATTTGGGGAGAACAAAAGAGAAAATTAAAAGCTGCAAGAGGAGCATGTCTTTCAATAGTGAGGGGGCTCAGGGGCTGCATGGAGATGGTCTCTTTGGAGATGAGAGACACTATTTAAAACCAGCCTTCTTGTTTGCCCACCCACTGCTTGGCAGAGGTGTATCATTGTAATTACCTGTACACAAGAACTCTGCACATGTGATGATGCACACCAGAAAAGAGCCTGTGCCAAGAGACTTTTTTTCTCCATCATGAAGGCAGATTTGATCTGCTGTGATATCTCCATGCTGCTCCCCAGCTGGGGTAACCTTTCTTGGCTGAAAGGGTATTTGGAGATTGTTTTATGCTTTGTGTCCACCTTGGCACAATTATGGATTAGAAGATTCTTCTCCATCTAAATAAAACCCAGAGGAACAAACAATTTGTATTTTATACTGCTAGCAGTAAATTAGGAAAACCATCAAGCATTGCTATGGAGCTGTAAATGTAAAGTAATGTGTGAGTATTTGGTGCCACTTTCCAATTTTTTGTCCAGCATAGGGGGAATTTCACTGCAGCTATATTCAGATAAAAGTGGGAGCACTTTTATGATAGATATACTTTTTTCACAGCTTGATGCTATAGCCAGATAAGGCAGCTGTCTTTGAAGCCTGTGCTAGAGGAAATCTCGCCACACGGTTTGCTATTGTGATGGCAGGATGCAAGGGAAGCACGTAAAGAGGGCTATAGCTGCTCTGATGTCACTGTCCCTCGGCCAACAATGCACACACATCCCCACATCAAGCTGCAAGCAAAGGCATTAGCACATCAGGGCATACCTAGGGAAAGAGCACATTGTTACAGCCCTCATTATCCTTCCCACAGCAGCCTTACCTTGGATACGTGGCCTGTGTTAATCCTGATGTGTGGTACGCCAGGCAGAGTATCACAAAGGAGAGGAAGTATGCTGTCCTCTGCATTCGTGATTGCCTGGAGTTGGTTTAGGAGTTTGTCTGCTTGTTTTGTTGGGGTTTTTATTTCAAACAAGACATGGATGTTGTGGTTTTTTTCTCCCTATGGTATCTTTACAAAAGACTACTATTGTGAGAGAGATGTGTTTGTTTGCATAGAGGAATGTTCTGTGGCAGAAATTGAAATCTGAATTTCCTGGTTTCATCTTATTTCTCAGGACAGGTTTGAGCTGTGCTATGCTAATTCCAATCAAATGTTGTAACCATGTGTTAGGTTTTTTTTAACTCCCATGTCAGAAATGGTGTTCACCACTTCACTGAAAACCAGCTCTTTTCAGAAAAATGTGACAACAGGCAATATTTATGACTGCCTATTTGCACAGATGGAGCATTATAATCAGTTACATACTTAATTGTATGCTTGTCTCATTTATTTCCTTTTAGGTTTATGGGATGATCCTAACTTCATTCCTCTGGTTCTCCATCCACTTCAGCAGCAACCTGTACCGGAAAGGCAAATACATCCTGCGAGAGAGGTAGAAACCTGATGCCTGGGCATCCCTCTCAGGCAGAGCCAGTTCTTGGCACAGGAAGATGTCTGAAGTCACCCACAAAATGCCCTGGGAAGGTATTGTGTGGGGTCAGGTCATGGGATGTGTGTCCCTTTCCTGCACTACTGCTGGGCTCAGAGATGCAGATTCCCTTAATGGGAGACATAAAGGCTGTGGCTCCACAAGAAGGACACAAAGAGTTCTTTACAACCAAATGGAGAGAAAAGCCCAGCAAAGATCACAGCCTTGAACCAAACTTCTCTTGTGCTGTCATCTGAGCAGTTCCCTGTGACCCCCAAAGATGCAATGTTTCTAGGAAGATGGCTTTGGATCACAGCCCAGGATCAATGTTGCGCTATCAGTAAATAAATGACAGGAAATGTGTCAGCACTGATGGGAAATGTGCTCTCCCAGCCTGGACACTTGCAATGATTAACTTTGGGCATGTTTCTGATCATGCCGGGGTATGTAGGCATCCAATGACTGTCAGCTAGTTTTCTCATTTTCAAAAGTTGCCAGATTTGTAGAACTTTTGGTAGAGACCAGGACAAAAAGTCAGAAAGTAGTGAATGAGCTTTGAAACAACTGACCAACATATTTCTCTGTTATTCCTCCTTGCTAATGAAATACAACTTTTTTTTTTTTTTTAATTCTTAGGATTTAGTCAGCCTCCTAAATCTTGATGCCACACTGATTTCACAGGTGCTTGTTAAGCCACACCTTGAGTGCTGTGTTTAATTCTGGGCCCCTCAGTTTAGGAAGGATGTTGAGATGCTCAAACACGTTCAGAGAAGGGCCAGAAGGTTGGTGAGGGGTCTTAGAACACAAGCCCTTTTGAAGAGGAGCTGAGGGAGCTGGTGTTATTTAGCCTGGAAAAAAAAGGAGTCTTGGGGTGACCTTATCACTCCCTACAACTGCCTGAAAGGAGGGTGCAGCCAGGTGAGGGTCAATCTCTTGTCCCAGGCAACCAGCGACAGGAAAAGACGACACAGTCTTAAGCTGCGCCAAGGGAAGTTTATCCCAGACATTACAGAAAAATTCTTCACAGAAAAAGTGATTGGGCATCGGAATGGGCTGCCCAGGGGAATGGTGGAGTCACCATCTCTGGAAGTGTTTAAAAAAGGACTGGACATGGCACTCAGTGGCATGATTTAGTTGATAATGATGTTAGGTCATAGGTAGGACTTGGTGATCTCCAAGATCTTTTCCATCCTGGCTGACTGTGTGGTTCTGTGGCTTCCGGCCCCAGCTCTATGTTTATCAGGCTTTACTAACCCACTGTGCTCCTGTGGTTAAAGGACTTTGATATTACACACACAAACAGCAGTTTAAATATATAAGAGAACAGGACTGATCTCCAGCCAGGTCAAACAATGCAATTTCCAACTCCAGGTCCTTTTTACATCACCTTATCAATAATAAACAGAATTTGTAAAAGGCTGTCAGTCTAGCTGGAGCAGCAGCTCCCTGGCTTGCTTTGCCCTCATGTCGAGGAGGCGGAGCTGTGTCTGAGCTGAAACCCATCATTGCAATATATGTAGCACCTGCTGTAAATTACACAGCTGTGTGAAATGTCTGTTGGACCAGCAACAGCTTTCACTCCTCTCATACATAGTGGCTTTTAGGCATGAAAAATGGTAAGTAGGAATGGTTTACTGAGATAAACATGGCAACCCTGTGCTGATGTTCACGACAAGTCCTGACCCTCAGGCAGGGGCTGTTGCATGGACAAGAAAAGCAGTACATCCTGACCTGGCTGGCATTTTAACCTGGGTGGCAAATATCTTGCATTGGAAAGAGTTGTGTTGTGGGGGGCTGAGGGAGGGCTGTCACTTCTCATTCCATGCCCTTGGAACCAGCAGAGCCTCGCTGTTGGCTTCACTGGAAGCAGGATGAAGTTCAAACTGCTCCAGTGTCATATTCAAGCTACCTCCTGGCAGTCACCAGCACACCTCAGTCTGGCAGGGAATTGGGTGCACTTCCCAGCATATGCACTTTCTAGTGGGGCAGTATTCACTTATACGTGTATATGTATTATCATATATATTGATCTCTGGAAAGAGACAATCTCGCTTGTGAGCTCCAGCTGCTACTGTCAGGCCACTGCTATTGTTATTCCTCAGGCCAGCTGGCAGCTCATGTGACTCATGGTTGCTTCAATAAAGATGAATTTCTTGCAAAAGGCCATAATTCCTCCTCTGTTTTTGTGCCATGCATGAAGCTGCCTGCTGAAGTTGCTTGGGGGTTTATGTCATGGTGGGGACTCAGTAATTCTTTCAGTGCTGGGAAGGGATATTCCCCAGGCAGCTGGTGCTCACCTGTCTCAGCAGTGTGCTGGAGGGAGAGGATGGCATTGGTCCTTCAGAGGAAAAGGAGCAGCTCGTCAGCCTCATCCCACCCTCAGCCAGCTGATGGGACAGCAGGCAGGTACCTCTCAGGCAGTAATGTAAGCAGAGGCAGGAAAGATGCTTAAGGACATGTTTAAGCTGTAACAACCAGAGTATTTATATGGAAGAAATGTCTGTGGTTTCACTTTTTTAAGGATTAGGTAGTCAGGTCTTGCACACTGCTCTGCATTGGCTGGTGAACTGCTGATATTCTACCATATCAAAAATCATCATAGTCAAGTTGGCGGAGTCAATGTCATCAGCGTGGGTTACCTGCTCAAGCCTCATCAGTGGGTACAAAACATCTCTGTTAAAGCATCACCACCAGGACTGCTGAAGCTTTAGGTGCTACACCTTTTCAGGTCAGTTTTTAATGTAAGTGCATAGTTATGGACAGGAGTAACATATATATGATGGAGGTATCTGCTTTTTTGCTGAAAATCACAGCAGGATGCCATCACAGGGTGGCAGGACCCCCTGCTGCTACACAAAACACAAGTTCTGGGAGAAGAGTGTGTCCAGCCACTGGCCATCCCGTGAGCTTTATTCCCGTTTCACTGGCTGCTGGAGCTCCCTTGGAAGGAGCAGCACATTCAACAAGGAGGTGTCAGAGCCATGCCCAGTTGGACACGCTCTCCTCCCAGAGTTTGTGTTGTGTGTAGCAGCAGGGGCTCCTGCCACCCTGCAGTGGCATCCCACTGTGACTTTCAGGAGCAGAAAAGCAGATACCTTCAGCTCCTTGACTTTTAGAAACCCATTACAGAGATGTGCAGTGTTAACATTTTGTTCACAGTTGTAGAAGTGGCAGCACCGAGGGATGGCTGGATGGAACCTGCAGGGTGGGTGAGTGTTAAACAGTGCTTTTACACCTCTGCCAACAAAAAATCCCTGTCCTACAATGAATGTTTTCACACTTACTAGTCCCTAATTTTCTGCTGGCTAGGGGCAAATTGCAGCTCTTGTGTGACCAGAGCAAAACCCCAGGAACTTGATAAGTGGTGCCAGGATTTACACGGTGTTGAAAAGAGTGAGAGAGATTTTGTTGGGAGAAGAGCACGGAGCTGAGCGTTGGGGTTGCAAGCCAGCAGCCAGACTAGGAAACACCTGCAGAGCAATGAGCCTTCCTAGGACTTGCTTTAGAGGAAGCTGTTTGTTATAAACATGTCAACACTCACACTCTGCTAGGAAAGAAATCCTATTTAGGTAGGCATATATGGGAGAAAAAAAATAGAATTTTCAGACCAAAGGTGCAAAGTTAAATATTTAGTTGTGAATTGGCTCCAGCTACTTGTCAATTAAGTTGCAGCGATTATCAGTTATTTCCTGGTCATCTGGGCACTTGCAATCTGCCTCTCTCTGAGCGTGTGTTAGCTTCTGCTCATGAGTTACCTTTTTCCTTTTACTTTGCACAACCCCCCAGCTCTGTCTCAGCACACAGGAAGAGGGACCAGCATAAGGCCAGGTTGCTGTGGCCTGTGTGGCCACCTTTGGGGCTACCTATAAGCCTGTGGGGTTGGGGAGCATCAGCCCATGGCAGCAACAAACACCTTTTGTGCTGCTCCTCACCTTTCACTGCTCAGGCACTGCTCTGCCAACAGGGCCATGAGATTCCATAGAGACCCTGCATGGGGCTCACCATATGCTCATGGCTGGACTGATCCCAGCTTGCTTATGAGCCAGAGGAGTTTTCCCAGCACCTCCTCTGGTAGCAGTGGATGATGTTCAGAGCACTTGTGGAAAGCACAGGTTAAATAATACAGAAACTCTCTGCAGGGATTTGGTGGTGAGGAGAGTGAGAATCTTTCAGCCTTGTGATGTGCTGTCTGGACTCCAAACTGGTTTGCTATTTCCTGCCCTTTTGACCATGTGTTTGCGAGTTCCTACTGTCCTTGAAATACAACTTCCTCTTGCAACAACCCCTTCACTATGCAGCTTGGATTGATGCCTGCAGCCTGCTCCTAGAGAAGACACTGCTGAACGAGTCCTTCCAAAGCCTTAGAAGCTGGCAAATCTGGTGGACCCTTGCGGTGCTGGAGTGAAAAGAAGCCAACTCCTGCCAAAGTAAAACTGTGTTTGTAAGCTGCAGGCACACAAAATATTTTTGGAAATAATAGTTGACAGACACATGTTTTTCTAGCCAGGTGCAGAAGTAATGCATTTGGAAAAGCAGCTGGCTATAATTCTCCTCTAGAAATGCAGCCAGAGGTGGAAGATGCCCCACACAGATCTCGGTCAGCACAGCTGAAAGCAGGTGAGGTCAGAAGCTGCTGTGAATACACAGTTAGATCTCACACATCTGCAACTTTCACATGAAGTGTCATTGCAGCTCTCTCTGTTAGTAAAATGCAGCTGGGGAGAAAAGTGATGTATTTCTTAACTGTGTAGTTCCTCTTTGAGAGAAGGAGCAACTGGCAGCAAGAATCAAACCTGTCCACTGAGAGATGTAACAATGTGTGGGACAGCAGGCAAGAGCCTGAGAGTGAAGAGGAAGAACTCAGGAGAAGTGTCAGAGGCTGGTTTGGAAACACCCAGGCCGTGTGTGTTTTGCAGCTTTTGGCCAGAGCTGTCAAACCCGTGACTGACTGGTGGCCTGCTGGTGAGCCCACGCCCCTCCCCACCATGCCATCCCTCTCACTCCCAGCACAAAACTACTGCTACCTTCACCACCTGCCATTTGGGGGTCCATCAAACAGATTTACACCTGGTAAACTGCATATCTACCCTTGCCAAGAGGGTCAAGGGGGAAAAAACCCACCTTTTTATCTGGAAGGGATATATATATGTGGTGGTTGTTCAGCTTGCAAGGAAGTGGCACATCCTGGGAGCAATAAGTTCAGATGAGCCTGGAGGCACCCACCAAAAGCTGCTGTTCTAGTTGCTATTCCCTTAGACTGCAGCAAGCAGAGAAGAAAGGTCCTTCCTAGCATTTTTTTGCCAGGAAGCTTCATATCCCTGTGTTGCTCGCCCTGGAGTCACTGGCAGCCAGCTAGCTGGGTTGTTTATATTATCCCAAGACAGAATCCCCCGTCTCCCCTCAGCATCACTAAGTGCTATTGTTTAACTCCTGTGAGCAGCAGCTTGCTCACGAACGTGCTTGGCTTCTTTTTAGCCCTGTTACATCAGCAATAAACTATTCCAGTCTTTATTCACCTACTAATGAATTATACATTGATTATACAATAAGAGCTCTCTGCATTGATGGGCTGGGCTCTTGCTCTCCCACATGGCACCTCCCAAAGCATAGCTCAGCCCAGCTGTGGCTCAGCCTTCTCTGATGCTCTGA
Organism: Thryothorus ludovicianus; assembly: GCA_013397245.1. NCBI lineage: Eukaryota > Metazoa > Chordata > Aves > Passeriformes > Certhiidae > Thryothorus > Thryothorus ludovicianus. The sequence goes on along the minus strand of VZTB01009117.1, from coordinate 145,610 downwards.
GAAAAATTAATGTTAACTTTCTGGGCTCATAAGCTGAGAAAAGAGAGTGTCTGCTTGGATAGGAAGCCTGCTTGGGTTTTCACTCCCTCGGCTGGAGCTCCAGCAGGAGCTGATGCTGTCCTTCCCCCCCACTTATATAACCTGACCTATCACCATAGATACGTTGATATAAATATTTAAAGATGGCAGAGAGACAGGCCAGGCAGATGGGAACCATTTGTTAAATTTATTAGAAACAGAAACTTCAGGCTCAGCTACAGGTCTCTGCTTGCTGCATCCCTCTCCCCTGAGCTGCAAGGCAAGTGCAGCCCCCCACACTGTCAGAGTGCTTTGACTTACCTTGCAGAGATGGGCATGGGGATTTTTGGATAACCAGGCATCATCCACTCCTGCTGGGGCACAGAAACGGTCCCCTTAGACATGGAGATTAGATGGCTCATATTTGTTTTCTCTGCTCCAAATGAAGGTGTTGTCTGCTCCCCAGGGGTGTAGATGGGTCTCTCCTGGGGTGGTGGAGCTCCACAGGCCAGTACATACCCTGCACTTTGCCCTTGCTTAAGTCTCTCCCTTGAAAAACAGCATGGTGAGGTGTTGACTGCCAAGGAAGTGTGCTCTGGGACTATTAGCCTCCCACAGAAGGAATTTCTGGGTTTCTTATCATGCATCTCCAAAATGTCCTATTTAAAGATCTTTGGTGATGCTGCTGTTGTTTGGCTTTTTTTTTTACTACCAGAGGTAAATTGGAAATTCAGGCTATTTCTGCTGTATTTTGCAAAAAAATAAGAAGTAGTGGTTAAAAGCTAACTAGGACCTTACCAGCAGGATGATGTGCATTTTTTCCCCATGATTTATCTGTCAATTTTGGGCTGGCTGATGGAGGGCAGGGGGATTGCCATGCAAACCCAAGGCATGCAGCCAGAGTATGACATCAGCAGCCATCCTGCAGATGAAGGATTCCCATTTGCTATCTCAAGTTTCCTGGGCACTCTGGTCAGTAGTTGTTTAGAGCCTGCTTGGATGGTAATCAACTCACATCCTGGTTGCCAGCTCCTCAGGCCTGGGGAGAATGTGTGTCTGTCCTCTCCCCTCATCCCCCTCCCTCACTTCTAGTGAAACTAAAGAAGTTTTAAGGGGAAGGCAGGTGGGCATCTCTCTGGGAAAATCAGGCTCCAGATCCCAGGGGTTGGCTTTGCTGAGTCCCGCTGGGAAGGGATGCTCTGCTAAACTCGGACTGGGAGGCAGCATCTGCTCTAAGGGACCCTGGTGAGTCATACCCAGAGGTGCCAAAACCCACAGGCGTGACAGGTTCACAAAAAACCCCAACAACCGAAGCCAAACAGACAGGACAACCACTGCAAGCGCCTCTGCTCTCAGCTGCTTCACTCGGCCTCCACACCCAATTGCAGAAGCACATTCAAATAGCCACTTGGGGATGGATTGATTTTTTTTAATTTGGGGTTTGGAGGCTTTTTAAAAAAACATTTTTAGAGTTGTTTGGTTTGGTTGTTGTTTTTTTCTTTCAGTGATGAAAGGCTTGGGGGGAGGTCGGTAGCTTCCTCACAGCCCTGCCTGCAGCTGGCTGCTCTGTGAATGACTGCACGCCCCGAGCACTCAAACCAGCTTCTCCTCCTGAAGAGGGAAGTCATCAGCCCTATTCATAGCATTCACACTCAATACTGGCATGTGACACCCAGATACGAACCGAATTTTTGCAAATTAGCTTTACTTATTTATAAAGAGCTGGTAAAGGCACTGAGAGCCTTGGGAAGGTAGTTGTACTTTATGGGCTGCACAGCAAGTAATGCAGCGTGAGAAATGAGTACGAAACGTGAGAAATGAGTACGAAACATGAGAAATGAGTATACAACACCTGAAATCACACACAGTGCTGGGAGACAGTATATGTTATCTTGTCTTGTGCTATGCTGATGGCATTTTTCTTCCTGTATCTAAAGGCCAAAGTTTTCAAGTATACCCAGCTGAGCTGCTTAAAATAACAAGAAAAGACAAAGCTTGAAATACTTTTCCACTTTCAACTTTTGGAGAAGACTTTGTTGGCGTGGCCAGTTTAAACTCAGTAGGCTTTAGGCTGTAACTGGGAGCTTCTTGATGTAGATGATGGGACTGGGCCCCTGCTGCCCCTGCCAGGGCCACAGCTGTCCCTGAGCAACACAAGCTCCAACCGAACCCGGAGGAAGGTCCCAGCAACAGGACTGTGCTGGCTCCAAACCAAATTGTTGCCTAATAGAATTTTTGGAGGATACAAAAAAGTTTGTTTCTTCTTCTTCTCCATTTTCCTTCACTCCTCATCATAGGAGAAAAAAAGAGCAGAAAGCAAGAAAGGAAAAGCCACAGTGAAGGGGATAGAGGAACATACGAAAGAAGCAATCCTAAGCTCCCTGGAATCAATGCCAGCTTTTTGGCAGTGATTGCAGCTAGGGCTGCCTGCTCTCCAGAGCACAAAAGTTGATTTGAGAGTCGTTTTCTCTCATAGATGGTGGGGCTGCTGCTGAAGGCTTTACTGCTGCTGGTACCTTCCTCTCCCACTCACAGACTCTCCAAGCAGCATCTCTGAGAGTTTTTTTGGAACAGCTGCCTAACTGCACAAGAGGCTTCTTGATTCATTTAGTCTCCTGTTTTCAACCTCTACTTTTTTTTTCTTTTTTTTTTTCTTTTTTTTTTGGGGGGGGAGGGGTGGAGGGGAAGGGATGAGGGTGTTTTACTATTTATAGCTGTAAAGGACAGAGGTGCAGAAAAGAAGATGTTGTGGGACGCTGTGATGTGGCAAGTGAGCAGCGTTGGGATGCTGCCGTTATCACTCGGATTGATGAGCAGGAGCCACACAGGATTACAGCTATTGCCGTAACCAGATGGGTCATGCTGATAATTCGGGACAGCAGTTACATGCATAAATAGCCTGGTGAACCTCCGGCTTTGTTGGTAATTCTGGATGAGTGGATGTGGCTTAGAGACAAAGGGGTTATGAATCCATGGCAAGCCCACAATCGGGGACATACTCAGCATAAGTAATTAGGGAACAGGGCCAGCTTCTATTCATTCCTGGTCCCTGCTGCCACGCAGTGCATGGGCTGTAAGTGAGGGGCACAGAAAGTTTTGATGAACATAACAAAGCCCTGGACAAACTCATCCCTGGGATGATTTTGGAAGAAGCTGACTTGATTTCAACATACGTGTGTAGGAAATGTGTGATAGCTAACAGCTCGTTCCTGACTATGGGATGCATGGCTGGGAAGACTCTATCAGAGTGTGAAAACACTTGGCTGAGAAGCTGCTCCCTGAAATCCTTCCCTGGAGGGAAGTGCCCAGGCAGGAAGAGGGCAGGTTTCCATGTACGACGCTGCAGCCAGGTGCCAGGTTCATTTTTAGCTCGGTGAGGTGCCGACCTTGGCTGGAGCTGCTCACTGGTGCCTTTTCCAGGCATCCGTCTATGCTCTGGTTGTGTGACTTACTACCCTGCCCCTGGAGAAGTGAATGGGCTTCCTGGAAGCATAACATGGGGTGAGAACAATTTATATTTCTAAAGACGACTGAGTGGGCCAAAGTGGGTCTCAGCCAAAAGCTTGGGAAATTTCATCGTGCTTATACTGTGTAGCTTTGAGAAGGGATGGGTAACTAAAATTCCCAAGCCTGTTGAAATGTGAGACCCTTTTCTTTTTTTTTTACTTTTTTTAGGGGAAAAGGGGAAAAAAAAGAAATGGGAAAAGTGGAGAAGGAGAAGAAAAAAATAAGAAATGAAAAAAAAGAAAAAAGGGGGGAGTCTCTCTGGTGGGCAGCTCTGAAGCCCCTCTGATGCTCTTGTTACCCAATAACCAAGGGAAAACATCCTGAGTGGTTCTACTGAACTTGATGCAATTTCTTGCAGTACTGAAGCCACAAGATTGGACAAAAAACTGTTCGGCAGAGCAGATTTAGAGATAAAATTAAAAAGGGAAATGAGGAAATGCTTCTCTCAAACGGAGAGTTTTAATGCAAAAGTGCTTCACTCTTTTTTTTTTGGTGGTGGAGTGGGTATACTGTCATGAATTGTACCCTCAATCTTTTCTCTATAGAAATACAGAAGCTCCTGCAACCTGTTCACTGAGGTTTCTCCCTGCACCCCAGGCTGCCTGGTGATGTTTAGGAGGTGGTAGTGAGTTTTAAGGGATGGTGGTCAGGTTTGGGAGGCAGTGTTCCTACAACCCCCCCAACACCTGCCCCCATGGCTCCTACTTATGTGTAGGAAACTTTGTTGTGAGCTGCCCATGGAGGGCGAGAAGGGAAAAACAAATAAATAAATAAGAGCACACACAAAAATGGGGAAAAAAGAAAAGTGGGGGGAAGAGGTGAGAAAAAAAATGAGTGAAGATGAAAAAGAGAAAGAAGAAAAATGGGGAGGAAGGGAAGGGAAGGGAAGGGAAGGGAAGGGAAGGGAAGGGAAGGGTAAAAAAAGGGAGGGAAAGCAAAAAGGAAAAGAGGAGTTAGGAAAAAAATAGGAAATGGGAAAAGTGGGGAGGGAAAAGGAAAAAAGAAACGAAAAAATAGACGAAAAAAGGGGAAACAGCAAGCGATCCCCAGTTTCGGGAAGGCGAGGGGGGTACGTGCCTCGACCCCTGTGCCTGGGGCGTGTCCGGGGCGTGTCCGGGGGCGTTTCCGGGGCGGGCAGCGGGGGCGGGCAGCGGGGCGGGTTTTCTGCGCCCGCCGCCGCCCCGGTCAGGCAGGCAGCACAGAT
>VZTB01009117.1:37605-140690 GCA_013397245.1 Thryothorus ludovicianus | reverse complement strand
GCTGCACCAAGTGCATCAAATACCTCCTTTTCGTCTTCAACTTCATCTTCTGGGTGAGCACAGGCGCGGCGGGGAGCGGGGGCTGTGCCCCTCCAGCCTTTAAATAAGGGGGCTGCAGTGTGGCCCGTCTGCCTGCGCCGGGGTTTAGCCTCCTTCTTGCCCCCCAGCATTGAGACTTGCTGTCTGGGATGTGCCTTAGCGGCTGCTTCTTTTCCTTTTCCTTTTTTTTTTTTTCTTTTGGAGGGCGGAAGGGCTGCTTATCCTTTGCTTTTTCATTTTAATGGATGCGTATATATGTAATTGTACGTGTCTATNGATGGATGGTGTGAGGCTGGAGAAGAGCTTTAAGATGTTCGCATCCAGCTGCTACAGATGTTTACGGGCGGGGGGCAGAGCCGGGGGGGCGCTCCCGCAGCCCCTCTTGCCGCGCTGGGGAAAGCGGCGCTCCCCAGCCGGGGAGGGAAGGAAGGAGGGAAGGAAGGAGAGAGGGATGCAGGGATGCTGGCAGGCGGAGGCAGGGAGGGCAGGGGAGGCGCCGGCCGTGCCGCCCGCCGCAGAGGAGGGGGCGTTCAGCGAACCCCCCGCCGCCCCCGCCGCCCGGGAAGTTATTTTAGGATGCAGATTCTCTCCAGGCTGGAGAGGCTGCCTTTCCTGAGAAAGTTTCTCGTGAAATAATCCATCCAGACACATGCGGCTAATTTAGCAAAAAGCGGCGTATCCCGGTTTCCCTGCAAACCAGGTTTGTCCCGGTCAGAAACAGCCTCCGGCGGTGCGAGGGTGGCTGCCGAGAGTCCCTCTCGCCCTGCTCCTGCGCTCGGGGGCAGCAAGATATGCCCGAGCAGGCTGCTGCTGGTTTCGTGTTCTAAATACTCTGGTTCCCATTCCAGTAAATGCTTTTTTGTCTTGGAATTGAGTCCAGCCCCACCCTGCCAGGGAAGGTACCTCTTGGATGTCCCTTGTCCAACGCCCTGTGTCCCTTGTCTGACATCCCGCTCTGTTGTCGAGGATTTGGGATTTTTTTTTTTTTTTTTCTCTCAGTGCCTGCTTACAGCAGCGAACGTAGCAAGGAGGGCTGGAGAAGAGGCAAGGGGACCGATGGCTGCCAGGGCAAACCCTGCTTTGGCACCTGGAGTTGCCCTGCCTGGCTGGAGCCTCCCTGGAGGTGCCTCCTCTTTGGAGGGGTCCCCATCCTTGGGAGGCGTAGGGCTAAACTCACTTGAGGCCTGTTCGCCTTCTTTCTGGCTATAACACTGACCGAGGGGGAGATGACAAGCTCTGATAACAACGGCGTTAATTGATACCTGATGTGTTGCCAGCTGCGTGAATGAGGGACAGTTCTGGGTTGTTCTTTTTTAACCTTTTCCTCCACCCTTAAAATGGCCGGATGGAGGCGGGTACGGTTGTCTGTGAAGTGTTGTTCCTTCCGAGTTATCGTGCTTATCCCAGGGTTTTTTCTTGCCTTCTGGTCCCGATTTCCTGCCATTCTTGTCGAAGAAGCTGCCGGCTGTGCTTGCGAGGGAGGAAGGGTCTCCTGGGTGGCAGGAAGGATGCTGGGGGCTCTGCACAGCCACCACTTCTCAGCAAGATCAGTTGTTCGCCTCAAAGTCTTGCAAAAGAGCTGATCTTTTATAAAACAAGAACTGATCATTTTGCTTCCGAGGGGAATTGCTAATCTGTACGATTTCCCCCTTACGACTTTTGGTGCCTTGCCCTACCCTTTTGGAGGACGCTCCCTGTGAGTGGGTAGACACTTCACTTCCTCCCCAGGAAGGGTGCCTGTGAGCTGGGACCCACTGGATCTCCAAAACAGCTCCCAGTGCTGGACTTGCTGGTCCCCTCGCACTGTCTCCTGTGCAGACTGGCAGCCTGGACTTCATTAGAATTAACAATGCTTTCTGTGAGGCTGGCCAGCTGAATGGTGGTTGAATAGCAGCAGATCTTGGAGTTTTCAAGCCCTTTTGTGTTGTTTTTTAAACTAATAGTTGAGAGGAATTTTGGATTTACCACAAAGGCAGGTTAGCTGCCAACCTGGCACCCCCAGCTGGGGAGGGATGCTGTGGTTTACAGCAAGGTCCTTTTCCCGGGATGGCATTTAAGGACAGAATACGGTGCTAAGCACCCTTGCTGCAGGCTGGCTGTGTTGGGAAACCACCTCTAACGACAGGGAGGTGTGAGACGGGGGGCACCTGCAGCCCTTTAGTCCTGCCAGCTGTTATTATGCAAGGGCTGGTGGGCTCCCCGTGCTTATTTGCTTATGATTTGCCTTGTGCGCAGCTGACGCCGGGCGCCGTTGATGAAAACAAGCCAGAGGCAGAGCCCAAAGTTGGGCAGGCACCATGCTGAGCAGCGCAGGAGCTTGTTCTAGTGCCCAAGGGGAAGAAGGAAGCAATTCTCGGCCTTAGTTACTCTGATAACTTTTTTATGTAGCCCTGCTATCCTGCTGGAGTGTAAATAAACTGACACCCCTCTGGCTTCCTCCCCCTGCCCTCCCCTGGCTGCGCAGGGGAATTTCACAAAGCTGCTGTGTTAAAGCAAAAGGTAACCCTGCTGCCAGCTCCTCGTTCATTGTACCCGAGATACTTCAGTTTTATTTGATTTTTTGCGATCGCTTTTCCTTTGTGCGTGCATTCTTGAGAAGAAGATGCCAAGAGTGTCCAAGGCGGCTCTTGAGGGAGCAGCAGCTGCTGCATGAGCCACGTGTACAAAGGAGTGCCTGTCCCAGGGAAAGGGTCCCCACGTGTTTCACAGTGGCACCCACCTGTGCCGTGGTCAGCACCTGGGGGCTTCCCCTGGTTAGCAAGACACAGGGCTGGAAAGACAAAAGATTTTCTGTGCTGCCAAGTTGTCCTGAAACCGTGGGGTGGCTGGTGGTGAGTGACACTCTGCCCTGTGAGAGGGAGCAGTAGCTGGTAATGGGCAGTTTGGCTGGTTTGATGGGCAGCCTGAGCAGGGCTGGGCATCTGGCAGGGGGAGCTGCTTCTCCATCCCATCTCTAGAAGATGGCTGGATTTTGACTACTCTCCTGAATTTTTCGAGCCTGATAGCAGAGCTCAATACATGGGGCTGAACTGACCACCACAGCAAAGAGTCCCTGGGGAGGCCGAAGGAAGCCAGCGAGCTATTTTAAAATATAATTAAACATAACCAAGGAGGAATTGACTTGCTTGGAGAAGGATCACTCAAACTTATTAGCTAATACAGCCCATGGCAGCCTTCCAGGTCGAGAGCACTGCTGGCTGCCCTAGCAGAGAGGTGTCTAATTAAAAGGAAGAGCTTGCTCCTAATGCCATTTTCTGAGCACTAACTCTTCTGTGTGTTGAGGGGATGTCGTACAGTCTGGGTGCAAAGGGCAGGAAGGGCAAGAACAGAGTGAAGGTGGAAGTGAGAGTCTTGTCTCGACAGGGGTGATGGAAAGGGAAGAGGTAGAGGAGCTGCGTATTTTCTTGTGCAACACCGGAAGATCTGTTAACTGTACCCTGGAGTATGCAAAGCCTGCAACGAGATACTTGGTGATGGGAGGTGGCAGTGTGGGGAGGTGGCAGTGTGGGGAGGTGGCAGCTCTCTGTGGCGGCTGTCCCATGGTAGCGCTTTGGCTGAGTGGCACACGACCCTCCCATTGTGGTGAGGAGGGTGGCTGTGTAGCACTGCTCATGGCTTTAAAGGAAGAATGGAATATTTCATGGCTCCTGTCGCTCTGAAAGGCGGGTTTGAAATAACAGCAGACTAACAAAGTAGCTTGCACCTTTACTGTGGGTGCAGGCATGGGCTGGGCACTGCTCCAGTGCCACTGGCGGTAGTGCCTGACTGGTTGGGCTGCTGGAATCCCTGGGAATTGCAGAGAGCCTGGCAAGCAGCAAGGACCTCATGCTGGCCCAGCATCTTCTTCCACAGAGTTTTTTGATATCCTGGGACAGTGTACAGGCAAGCATATTTCCCTGCAGCTGCTTAATACCTGTCTTTGAAGGGCAAGGGAGGGGTTTCCTTAGCAGACTCAGTACCTACACTCAACTTTTGTTGCTGGTGTCTCTCTGGGATGTTTTAGGGCACTCTGTCAAGTGAACACAGCCCTTCTATCACCTACAATACCTCTTCTGAAGTCTCTGCATGCAGAAGGTTTTTTAAAGAGATGGGTGAACCCTGCCCTTTGAGGGTACCCGATGGCACTTAATGGGCTGGGCTGCAGCTGAAAGGAGGGAGCGCTGCTGGCTGAAATGGGGATTGTTCTGTTTTCCTCACGTTATTCTCCTACCAGCCACAGCAATACTTATCTTCTGCAAGAGTGTTAGCAGTGAGAAACACTTCAGTCCTGCACTGTGGAAGTGCCTTTCGCTGTACTGTTAAGAAGGGAAAGCAGTTGTATCACCATTGTCATTAAATGCTTATGTATGGGGGCCAAATTAATTTTAAAGCAATATCTCAAATTGTTTTCCTCTCTGCTGAGGGCAGTTAAACCCTGGGAAATGCTGCTTCTGTCTGCAGCAGGGATGAGGCTGGGAGCAACCTGCGGGCACAGTGCTGCTCATCCTAGGACCCCGCTCCTCGATTTTGGTGCTGGATTCCCATTCTCCTCCCATCCATCAAGCTTTATTTGGCCTCTGGCATGCTGCTCCTCCGGGAGTGTTCCTCTGGAGCTTGTTTTGAAAAGCTCTGCAGTGTTGTAGGGCTGGTAACTATAGGCACCAGTGGAGAATTTCGCTCTGGCTGGCAGCTCTATTAATAGGCACCGCTGGGAGCAGAGCAGGGCTGCAGGCTGCTCTACTCCTCCTGCCTGCAGGGCATGGTGCTCTTCCCAAATGCCTCTCCTGTAATTCCTGGGCAAGCCTTGCCTGCAAACTTTCAGCCTGACCTTTAGTGGCCATGCAGCACCATGGCTGTGGAAGGCAGCAGAAAGACCTTGCCTGTGCTGTCACAGAGTCTTATCTGCCACCCCTGCCTGTGAGCGCCTGGGCCGAGATAACCTTTTGCGTTGTGTGCCTATCAAACTGCAACTCTGTCTTATTGAAGTCCCTTCACTTACACCCTCCAAGAGGCTCCAGGGCATCCCACAGTCTGTCCCAACATGCAGCACAGCAGAGATATCTAGCACATCTCACTTTTCAAGTGACTTTTTCCTGTGAAGACCTGACATTGTAACATGGAGATGATCTCAGCATTGAACCCAAGTTCCCAGGTTCCGGGGCCACCATTCACTTGTCAGCCCTTTTCTGCACTGCATGCTCTTCCAGCACTTCCATGAGGTGCAGCTGTTGCAGTAGAAAAGAAATTAATCTTCTGCCTTCCAGCAGGTGAGGTGCAGCCTGTGGGAAGCCGTGGTGCTGCTCCCTGGGCACATTCCATGTGCCCCTCTCTTGCCTGCCTCAGTCCTCAGGCTGGTAGTGCAGGAGCTGTAAGGTGCCAGCACAGATCTTGCAAGGACCTGTACTGCCCTTCCAAAGGTAATTTCCATTGAGTTATGAGTCTCTATCTCCTTGCTTTTTCCCCACTCATGCTGCTTCACCTAGATGCCCACTAAGTACCTGGGAGCAAAGCATTCAGCCCCAAATTAGCAGTTCATTCCTGGCCCTATGAAGGGCTTCTTGCATGGGAAGATATTTCAACCTTAGCAAACCACTTTGCTTTTCTTCGTCCTGCTTCCCCACACCTGAAAGGAGGGGGATTTGTTGTTACTCCATCTCAGCTGCTTTGCAGCTTGGAGAGGAGCAATGGGGGAGCCTGGTTGGGCTTCTGGGGTGGGCTCTGGGGGCTGCCCTCATGAAGGGCTCTGCTTCCCGGTGATGTAAGAGAAATTGCAAGCCTCTGCAGCATGAGAACCTGTTAAAAATCTCCAATCATCTGCCTTAATCATAAACCAGCTAAAATTCATTAAGCTTTCTTGGCAGCATCCTGCTTCTTGTTAGTAACTGTGGTATTTCCCAGGCATCCTGGCGTGAGCTCTGCCAGCAGCATTTTTTCCAGCAAGGCAAGAACCTCTCCCAGCCCCTGGGCTCTCACAGGTCGGGAAGCATGACCTGGAGGCAGGACCAGCCATGGCTGTGGGAAGTGGCACCACTAAAATACAGCATCGTGAGACTGCTGCCACCTCCACTTCCCTCCTTAGCTGACTGGAGCCACAGGATGTCTGTCTGCTTCTCTTTGGCATGCCCAGCAAGCTGCCCTATAGCCAGAGCTGCTTTCTTCTCCTCCTCCCTTCCAGGAAATCTATTTCAGAGAAGGGTGGAGGGAAGGGAGCAGGAGGAAAAAGGCTGGAGGCAGCGGGAGGGACCAGGGAGGTGATGCACATCCTGGCACATGTGAGTTTTAGGGAACAACGGGTTAAGGTGGGGGCAGCTCAGAAGTGGAGTACACATTAAAAGGGGAATGGGGGTCATCCTTTGCACCTCTAATTCATTAGAATTTCTTGTGGAGAGGAGTGACTAAGCTGTGAAAAATGGGCTTGTTCCCTTGCCCCACAGCTGGATCTGGAAATTTTAGGGTGAACAGCACTGGTGAGGCTCAGCCCAGGAAGGAGCCTCACTACGTGCACTGTGGACTGGCAGGAAACCAGGATTGCACACCTGCTTTCATCATGATGCTCAGATGGTGGTACCCCCTCACATGGGATACCATCACATCACCTCTTGGGGACACAGGGCCTGCCTTCTCCCTCCCCTAGGCAGCATTTGATGGGGACTTTCCCCACCATGTCAACCAGGAATGGCATTCCTGAAAAAGCAAGCCTTGGGCAGGCAGGATCCAGCTGGAAAAGTCTAGCTGTCTGTGGAAGGAGCAATAAATCTCTGGAAGCTGGAAAATAGTAGTAAGGAGGAAATGGTGGAGCCTGCCACACCAGCTCTGCTGTGCTGGGAAGGGGCTCAGTGTGTGAGCTCTGGGGCCAGCCCCATCCTGGGGGGCACCCCTGATGTGCCTTCTACCAGTGCCACGGTGCTGGCAGCAGAGCAGCAGGCTGGGGAGGTCGGCTTTTGGGAAGCAGGTCAAAGTCCAACACACTGCTGGCGTTGCTGAAGTTGCAGCTTTTGGGTTATTGCCATCCCCAACAATTTAAATGGAGAGCTGTGCTCGGCTCTGGGATTGTATTATGACAAGTGATGGCCCCAGCCTCTGCAACACTGCTGTCTGACAAGCTGGGAACACAGAGATCAGAGGGATAACCTATGTGAGATTACAGATATCCACAGCAGAAAAAAACAGAGATATGTATGAGGATGTGCAGCCTAGAGACGAGCATGACGCTGCTATCAGTGGTTGGAGCTCTTCAGGCTCTCCTGTTGGCAGACAGCAGTTGTAGGATGGAAGGGGGAGAAAACATGAAACTTTTATCTGGAACAAGTTGTTCCATTAAAAATGAGATTATCCCAAGCAAGGTACAGTGGAAGGCAGAGTTACTGTGGCAAGCTGACAGTGTTTTCTCCCCTTTTATTTTCTTTGCTTTGGGAAGAAAGAGCCTTAGTGCTGTTTTGGGCTTCTTGGTGGTGGGAGGATGTATGGTTTTCATGGAAAAAGTTACTCATCACAGCCCAAACGCTGTTTTCATTAGTAAGTGAATGTCATTTTCTCTTAAGAAATCCAGCTGCTATTGGATTAAAGCTTCCATTCAGAGGTCTTCCATGCTCTGTTAAAAATGCAGATGGAGTCAGGCGGTGCTGGAGGGATGTGTGATGTTCCTGGGGTGCATTTAGGATGAAACTGGGAACATCTGGAGTTGGTTCAGCTGGCTGTCTTAGGCAGACCTCACTGCTGGGATGGGTTTGATGCATTAGGAGAGCCTCCATCCCTCTAGCTGATGTTCCCAAATGATTAAAAATATCTTGAGGACCATTTGCAGCCTTCTTTTGGTTCTATTGGGCATTTTAAGGCAAATTTGGTTGGAAAGAAGCTGCTGGTGTCACCCCAACCTCTCACCATGGGTGGCAGGGCATGCTGGAGTGGCACTGCTAAGTGGAGGGCAGCATGTCAGAGCAGAGCAATGAAGTTTTCTCCTTGCAGGGAGAAAACCAAAACAAAAAAGGCTGCAGCCTTTTTTCTCTACCTCTTCCAGCCAGCACAGAAATCCAAACCTTCCTTGGGATCTCTTCTTTCCTAGCAGCTACCAAGAGAGCTTTACTTTGAGTGGCATGGAGTAATTTGGGGACGTATTCTTTCCTCTGAGAGTAAAAACACAAACTTTGTTATGCCCTCAGACAATGAAGGAGCCACACCAGGCTGGATCTGGCTAACTTTGTGCAAAGCCACAACCTGCCTTATTTGGAGCTGGGCTTGAGCACAGACTGGCTTTCGTGACTTTTCTCCATTGCCAGTGTTTGGAGAGCCTCAGGCTGGCCCCAGTGCAGGAGGGATGAGGGACTGTGCCAGCAGGGAAGTTGTATTGGTTCTTGTGGGAGAAGTGTTAAAAGCTGATTACCTTGGTGGCAGACTGGGGAAAAGCAAAGATTTCCCTTCTTCTCCAGGAGCTGGTGGGGATTTTCTCCCTCTGATAGTGGAAATGCCCTGAGAGCAGCTTGTTCTGGGAGCTTGGAAATGTGTGGGTTTTTCCAGCCTCAGTGGCATTCCTGGAAAAATCTTGTGGCTGGGATTTGTAGAAATGAGCAAGGAGGAAACCACCAGCTGAATTCCCAAGGGGCAAAGCCAGGCTCCCTTTGACAGCCTGTCTTGTACATGCCAGTCCTCCTGTGTTCCTTGTTGTGCTTGCACAACTGGAGACTTTGCACCTTTACTGAAAAAGCCCTGCTTTTTTTGTTTTTGTTATTTTTAAATGTGACTTTCATGATGCCTATCATGCCTGTAGCTGACCTGATTCAGACTCTTAGAAAAAGCAAGTTTCCACTCCTATACTCTTTGGTAGTTTTCGTCCCTTTAAAATGAATAGCTTCAGGGATCTAGGACACTCAAAATTAAATTGGCATTTGAACAGGTGATTTCAGAATTTCACAGCAGTGATACTGGAATTCTTAAGGGTTTGGTTTTATTTTTTCTCCAGATGTTTGTATTTTTTCCCCTCTCTCTTATGCTTTTAAATGGAAGGGGATGTCACAGAGGACACAGTGAGTCCTGCTGGAAAAGCTCTACCCTGAGTTCTTCTCAATGATACCTTCCCTGCTGTAGTGCTTCATATCTACTCCCAATTTCTGCAGCTATTCCCAACCCCTCCCTGAAAGAGAAAACGGTGAGGAAGTCAGTCATAAAACTTCCCATTATTTGTACATAAATATCCCAGTGGCTGAGTTGTGGCAGAATGTCTCCTCCCACATCTGGAGTGTGTTTTTGTCCTTGCCCTGGTCAGTCCTGCGTGTCAGTGTGCACACGTGGGTGCAGATGTGCTGCTCTTCTGCTGTTTGACAGCCTGGGCAAGGCAGCAGTCTCAGCCTGGAGGCCCCCAAAAATGGTGTGGTGGTGCTTTGGCCTCACCCCAGACCTTGCTCCGCTTCAGTTCCTGTATTGGGACATTAAGGAAAGCTCTGTGTGCCTGAGGAACACTAGGTGTGTTTGACTGGAAGCCTGACCCTGGATGGGAGATAGTGTGCATGCAAGACTTGGGGGCAGAGGGGGAAAATGGACAGTTCCACTTTTTGTTTGTACCTCACAGAGAAATGAAATGGGGTGATAACAGCCCACTGGAAAAAGGGAATAACTGGGGCAGATCCTAACTTCTGTTGAAAAATTTTTCTACAAACCTTAGTGGCACAACTCCTCCTGCTTGGATAAGGTGGAGCCTTCCATTGAAAATAATAATAAAATACCTCTTGGGAAATAAATCTCCTGCAAGAACTGGAAAGGGCTTTGCACATCCCCAGAGTGAGAGGTCTTATAAAGCAGGGAAGATCATATGGCTCATGTTCTATGGGGCACAAAGCATGTTGCAGGGGTGATGGTTAGAAAGGATGTTCTTGTATATTTGTAGGAAGATGAAGAGCAAGTGTTCCTGCTTCCCAAAAGGCTCCAGTCTGGCCCTGGTGGCTGTAGCAGTGGGTAACCCTTGCTTCCCTCTGTTTTCTCCCCAGCTGGCCGGAGGGATCATCCTGGGAGTGGCCCTGTGGCTCCGCCATGACTCGCAGACAACGAATATCCTGTACCTGCAGCTGGGGGAGAAGCAGGCCCCCAACACCTTCTACGTCGGTGAGTACCCGTGGGGGTGCCGGTGTTGCTGCTGGGCTGTTGTGCTACAGCGAGCCCAAAAGCAGGGCCAGAAAACTCCAGGTGATCAACAAGGAGATCACAATAAAAATTCCTCCCACTGCCCTTGGACTCTCCAAAATATCCCCTGCTGTGCCAGCCAAAGCCTTCGATAAACGTTGGCTGTGGCCCGAGCGCAGAGTCCAAATCCACATCAGCTAAAAATGCAAAAAGACGTGTTGGCGGTGTAGTGGGTTTTCTCCAGAGCACATTTGGGAAGAGGGGGGGACTTCTTGGAAGCATGTCCCATTTCCTATCCAAAGGGACAGAAAAGCAGCCGACAGAGTGCCTGGCAGGGGAAAGCGGAGCTCGGTGAGCGTGACTCATGTTCTCCAGGAGGGGCAGGTGGAGCCTCTGTGCACTACGGTTAAGCTTAGCATGATTTTTGTTAATTTGACAGCATGCTGGAAGCTGAAACCCCCTGTTTTTCCCGTGTTCTGCAATGATCCCTCACAGACGAGGGGGAGAAGCTTGCAGGAGGGGCTGGCTGCCAGTCAGGAGCTGGCTTGGAGCACAGGCTGACAGGGCTGGGAACATCGTCTGATCTGAAGTCCTGTTCTCACCTGTAGCTAAAATTACTTTCTGGAAAGGGTTTTCCTTTGCATTTCCCTGCTTGCCTGTGAAACAGCATGCCTGAGCCCTCTCCCTGGCTGTCCCCAGAGATGCTCCTGCTGTGAATAGCTGTGGGTTTTTCTCTCTTGCTGTCTCTCTTCTCCTGCCTCACACCCAGAGCTCTATTTGCAGCATTTCCCCTTTGTAGATCTCATTTTTAAAACCAGAAAAGGGAGCTCACAAGAAGTTAAGCTCTCTCCTTTCCAGGAACCAGTGCAAACCTCTCCTTCTTTTGTGGGGCTAACAACTGATACTTCCCTAGTTAACACTTTCCTCCCTGAGGGACCTGGAGCATGGGGTAGAGTCCTTCCCTCCTGCCTGTTGAGCATCTTTTATTCTTTCACCCTTATTTTGTCTTTGTCCTGAGCCTTTAGAAGGCACTGGGGAAGGACTGTGGGTCCCACCACCATACTGACTTTCCAACACCCGTGAGCAGCCCATGATTTGAGGCTGGCTGTCTTTTTAAAGTTATATTCAGCAACAGATTGGCCTGGATTCCTTCTGGCAGCTGTAATTTCCATGCAGTAATAACAGCAGAGCATTTCTTTCAGTTGCTGCCTCTCCCAGCCAGACCTCTGGAGTCTGAAGGCTGGGATTTCTTTTTGCTTCCCCCCCACCCCTGCTCCCCCCCATTTTTCCTCTCTCCTACAACTGATACTCCCTCCTTTTTCTTCTCTGGCATGCAATATACACATGCACACAATGTTCCTGCACTTGGGAATGGGAACCTCTTTGGGCTTGGCCTCCAGAGCTCTGTTGTTTTTTCATTTTTCCTTTGCAAACCACTCTTTGGTGTCTGGCACAGGGCGCTGGTCCCGGGATTTGTCAGGAGGCTTTTAAAGGCCAGCCAGGCTTTGCTGCGGCGCTGCAGGACAGGGGGAAGCAATAAACACTGCAGAAGGAGGAAAACTTCTATCAGAGGGTGTGTGCTGAGTGAGAAGGGGAAGTAGGAAAGCAGGGGGTTGGTGTCTCCTGCTTTATTTTTTTTTCCCCACCTCAAAGCTGGAGCTCTTTGTTAAAGGCTATTTTTCCGGGGTGTCTGTGTTACAGGAGAGGAAAAATAATGGCTTTGAGGGCAATGGGGAAGTGGGAGAAAGAGGCTGTGGGGAGCTACAGGGTATCAGGCATGATACTTCAGGCTGCAGCAGGAGGAGAGGAGCAGTCCTTGCCCTCAGCTCCCAGACAGAACCATCACAGCAGCCTCCCCTGCAGCCCCCAGGGCACAGGCAGCTGTGCCTCTGCTCACCTTTCCAGCCCCAGGGAAGTGGCTCCTGCGGGCTGGGGTTTGCCACAAGCTCTACCCCTCCTCCCCAGCACTTTGGCACTGTGTGCACAAGTTGTCTTGTGGGCTGGTTTGGGAGGTTGTTAAACGAGCCCTTGTTCTTGGGCTTTTCCTCAGCACGGCGTGCAAACCATCTGATCCCCTAACCACTTGTTGCAGTCCTGCCTTTTGACACTTCCATTTTGGCTCTGGATCCAATGCTCCAGCAAATGCTTTAACTGCTTCAGCACTCTAAGGACCCAGCAGTACCAGGGAAGGGGAGAGATGGAGCACCTTAGTTCCATGCTTTCATGACTATAAAGGAAAATACTTGTTCTTCATCTGCGCTTGGCTTGTGGTCTGATATGCACTTACTTGCTTTATTTGAAGTTCAGAAACCAAAATCCTTCTTGCTCTTGGATAACACTGTGTCTGGAATTCTTTGTCTAGAGGCTGGGAAGATGTTGGTCACAAGGCCAAATAGGATAGCTAGAGGCATTGCTAACTTGATAACAACTGGATAACCACTTCTGAGATATTTACTGGGCCTGCACATACCATTGAAAAAAACCCAAACAAACAGCAAAACTGTGATTCAGGGTGTAATGACAGCCTGTAGAAGGCTGAGCTGGTCTCTTTCGTTCTAGTACAAACTGGAACGGTTCTGATCTCTCCACGATAAATTAGTGCTGTGGTGTCACTGGTTTTAAGAGCATCTGGGGATCTTGAACAAGCAAGTGACCCTGGACTTACCACTTTTGCCCTTTCTTGGAGGGATGTCAGTGAGAGGAAAAAAGCCAAGGTTCCTCATCCTTCAATGATTTGGTTATGTCATGCCTGGAGATAGCTGTTGTGGATGAAATGCTTTGAGGAGGGCAGGGACAAAATCCTCAGCTCTTGTTTGCCTTAAATCTGCAGCCCGGGATCTCCCAGTTCCCCCTTGCTGGGCTGCCTGTGTGCTGGGAGCGTGGCTGGGTGCTGGGTCCTGCTGCTGCCCTTCTGTGCTTTCCCTCCAGCTGCCCTGCCCGGGATGGAGCACAGCAGCCGGATGGTCTCAGCTTCACTCTCTCCTGCCAGATCCAAAATAGGAAATGTGCCTCCAGCTGCTCACAGCCAGTGACAGGGCAACACGACCTGTGGCTCTAATTAGCTCGGCCCTGGGAGCGGGGCCAGCCTCGATGAAGAGTGCAAAAGTGTCCTGAGCTGGGGTGCGGCTTTCCACGGAGCTTTTGGGGTGACGAAGGGCTTTGCTCTGCCTCTGGCTAGGTTTGTGTGTTTTGTTAGTGAATCCTCTGCTGGGCAGTGTCTCCTCCCTGGAGTGTGGTGGCACAGGGGAGGAGTGTGAGGTTTTGGACAGGCATACAGGGATGGGGTGAACTTGGCCACCAAGGCTGCTGCCCTTCCCTGTCCTCCTGCTGGGTGTCACTGTCCCAGCAGAAAGGTAAGAGGGGTTTTTTTAATGTTTATCCAGCTCCCAAGCCAGTGAGGCAGCAAAGCCTGAGGGAGGCAGGTGGGGGACAGCTGAGGGCAGCAGTGGCTTGGGACTGAGGTGGTGACTGTGCCTTCGAGTGCTGCTGAGGCGTGGAGGGGACATCGGCTAAGAGGGACACAGGCTCCCTTAAGAGGTGAATCAGATTGTCTTCACCATTCTCCTTGGAACAAACACAATCCAGGATAATGATTTCTGCCCTGGAAACAAGTCCAAGCTGCTTTTCACGCAGACTGCTCTAGAGTAAATGGGCCAGAGCACAGGGAGGCTTTGAAGTCTCTCTTACAAATGAGTACATAGCTGAGTTGAACTGCAGCTGCTCCTGAGCTTTCATGGGTGTCTTCAGGATTTTGCAAGTCCTGTCATGAGCCTTTGCTGGGCTCAGGGAAACCTGACCCTTGCAGAGAGGAGGGACTGCTGAGTGGCAGTGCATAGGGTAGGGATGAGGGCATCTCTCTGAGCTTTCCCCATGTTTGCCCATTGTCCTTACAGCACATGAAGGTGCCTTGGCCACTCTTGCCATGGGTCCCAGATGTGACCAGCAGTGCAGAGCATCCCAGTCTACCACCCAGACAGAACTGTGTTGGCTAAGAGCTTGTGGAGGAGCTATCCCTTCTATCCGTAACTTAATTAACCTTTTTTAGCTACTTTAGCTTGATTAGCCTTTTCAGGACTGCCTTGTATAAAAAGCAGTGATTTCTGGAAGTTTTTCATTGCAGAGGGAGCTCAGCAGAGCTCCAGTTGCAAAGGCTCTAGAGGTTGACAGTGGCTTTAGACCTGCCATGAGCAATGAGAAGGTCTTGGTTTCTGTTTCCACTCTCATCCTTGTCCCCATCCCTCTGGAAATGTTAGGCATCTTCTAGGATGGTGCCAACTTCCATACATTGTGGGGTTAGACTCAGCAGCACATCTTTTGCTGGACTTGATGAAAGGGCTAGAGAAGAGCCTGAGGCTCCTGGTCTGTAGGTTCTGTAGTCAAAAACCACCTTCAGTGTTGGCATGAGGTGCTGCAGGGGTCCCTGTGGGTGCACACAGCCTGTTCAGGACTGGTTTCTTCTCTCACCCATTTGTGCTCTGCTTTGTCAAGGCCCCCTGTGTAGGAGATTTTCCACCAGACAAATGAGCTGTGGCCAGGCTTGCGTGCTTGGCAGTGGAAACCAAGGTTTGCATTTGGCCTTGAACCACACCAAGCAAAATGAATTCTTTAAAAAATAATATATGTGGATTTTTAAAAATAGAAGTACATGCATTTTTCTGTCTTGGAAATAAATTTACTTACAGTTAAGGACAATTTAATTATTTAATCCTTAAAGGAATAAAAAAACAAAAGCTGAGTTTTACTTGTTTTAGATTTTCCTCTAATCACTGTCAGATCAACTCCTTCAATAGTACTGGAATGATTTTTTAAAATAGTAGTTTTAAGGCAAAACACTTCTTTTAGTACTTTCCTTTCTGGCTTATATATCTGACAGTATAGGATTTTTTGTATTCTTATCACAGATTTCAGTTTCTATTAAGAAAGCAACATGTTATTTCATTGCATTTCCCTTTAATTTCCATTTAATTTTAATTCATTCTACCTTGGTCATGACCAACCCCTGTGCTTCATTTACTCTGCAGGCTAAAACTGGTTATGTCTTTAAAAATACATCAGTACCATCAGGTTATTTTGAGTTCAGATCTATCCAACTATAACTAAAGTAGTTGTTCTTTTCCTTTGTCCCTTCCCATTGGCTTTGCTGCCCTGGACCTGTGGCTCCTTGCTCTTCAGAGCTGTTTACACCTGTAGCTTTGACAGTTTTCCTTAGTAAACCTGCACGGTGTTTGGAATGTGCAAAACCCACAAGGAATCCTCCAGTGGGACTTGTGCTCTTTTTGTGGGTGAGATCCCAGGGCAAATAGAAATGTCCAGAAGTGCTGTAGGCTGGGGCAGCAGGGGATTTTTGCAGCCTGGCTCTGCTGTGCTATGCCACCATGGTCCATCCCAGTCCTGGAGATGTGCCATAGGCTTCCTCCCAGCTTTTGTAGGTGTGCTGAATTTACAAAACTTGAGTCTCCTTCCAGTGTTTCCTGGGTAGGCAAAGGGGAAGAAACCTGACTGTTGGTGGCATTTGTGTGGAGTGGATTTAGCTATGTGTGTGTGCGTAGGAGGACGTTCTTTGGGACTTTCCCCACCACCCCTTTCTTTTTCTGACAGAGGGGTGCTTGTGGCTTCTTCTTGCCTTGTTCTTGCAGATGAGGGCAGCGTGTCCAGGCTTTCATCTCTCCATGAGAGCTCTCCATGCTTTGTGACCTTGTTGTTCCATCTGGAAGTCATTAGCAGCTACAGAGCAGCAATGTTTTCCTTGGGAAAGGGGGTGGAGATGAATGGAGGGGCTTCCCACTTGTCATCTTCCAGCAAACCCTCTCTTTTTCCAGCCCCCCTCTCTCTCACCCCACTTTGAAGAAAGCACTGCCAGCCCTGTTGGGCCAGTTCCACCAGGCATCTGGACAAAAATGTCTGGGAGACCCTGCTTTGCTGGCTGGCTCACACAGCCATCTTTTTCCTGCCTCAACTCTGCCCTGGAGGGACTTTCCACTCTCTGCCTGTATCTTGCTCCCAAGCTGCCAGGAAGAACATCATTTCTTTGGCTACTGGGAAGGGTGTTCTTCCACAATGGGTAGTGTGGGGTAATACGAGGGAGTCTCCCTCCCACTGTCTAATGGTCCCACCCTTCCCTGCAGCAGCAGAGGTGATGAGCCCAGTGAAGTTCAGCATCTCCAGGCCAGGAGCAACAGCAGGGTGGCACTGAAGCCTCCCTCCTTTCCTCAGAGGCTTGCAAAACTCTTGGATGTGCAGAGTCTCCCTGCAGGAGCCTGTTGGGAGAATAAACATCTTTCTTTCGTGTGTTCTCAGCCCCTTTTTAAAGCCCATCCCATGGGGAGGGCAGGCATAGCTTGGAGAGCTGCCTGGTCTTTCCAGGAAGCATGGTGTCGTGCTGGGGGTGGATTTCTTATTTGATTTCTTTTTTGTCTTTTGGAAGTATTGCCACAGTGACCTGGGGGCAGTGGCTTCCATTTAGCCACTGAGGCTAACTTAATGAGTTAAGAATGCTGGGAGAGGATTGAAATGAGGGGAGAAGTAGGGTGCTGTCCAGGAATGCCCATGCCTGGAGCTGCACGGCATCTCTGATGGGCATGGGAGGGAGAGCTAGCCAGAGCTGGCCTGCTCCCTGCTTGTTTTAGAGGGACGCTCCTGTGCTTGTTCCTTCTTTTATTTGTTTTTTTTCATCGTGTCCTTTTTTTAAGACTGTTTATTTCTTCTTGTTTTCTTTATTTCTCAGCAGGGACAGGACATGGGTTTTACAACCCTGCAGGCATCTGCTATGCTGCTTTTATGCCAAAGCAAGTACTGACACTGAGTACTGCCTTTTTTGCTCCCTTCCCTGCTCCCAGAACTGAGCATCGTGCTTCCTATCTGGCCTGCAGGTACAGAGCCCTCCATGGAGGAATTATCTGCCTGTGCTGGGAGCTGAGCTGGCCTCCTGGCTGGTTTTTTCCCCTCTTTCCTACCTAGCATCAAACCAAGAGAAGTGCTCAATTACTAAGGGTTTCCAGGCTCTGATATTTGGAGACTTTACTAAAGCTTTACAAGATCCCTGCAGCCCAAAGCAGCACATGCCCTGGTTGTGCTGGGGAAAGAAGAGTGATGTTTGGTCCACTGCTGCTTTTTATGATCATCATGTCCTAATCATGGTGCTCTTGAGGGAAGAGATCATATCATGGTTCCTGTGTTCCTGCTTTGAATTCAGATGAGGAGGTGAAGCTAAGAGTGGCTGGTCTCTCTCTTAAAGCTTTCTGCTTGAAGGCTTCATCTCAAAAGGAGATGGAGGACTCCAGACACTATTGACACCACTCCTCTGACTTCTCCAACTCCAAGATGCAGGTCCTGAGGCTCACAGCTTGCTTTGGTGTGTGGCTAGTTGTGTGTGGCAGTTGCAGCAATCTTTCTTGCTGCTGCCTTGTCAGAGAACCATGCCACGGGGTTAGAAGTCACAGTGTAGTGCTGCTTAAGGATGAGGAGGTGCCTTGGTACCATGCACACCTGTACATGATTTGCTCAGTGTATGTGTTGCTGCAGCTCCAGCTGTTCCCAGGGTTATGTACTGCTGCTGTGTGAGGGGGCAGCGTGGCTGTAGGCACTGCAGATCGCAGTTTATACCTCCCTCATTTTACTTTTTGTTTACGGCAAACAGCGCTTCTTGTTGTAAAACCTCAGAGAAAGCTGCAGTAAAAACGAGCTGGGAAGTGGCATGTGAAAGGCAGATGGAGCCTTGCTCATGCCAAGTTGTGCCAGTTTGGGTGGAGCCCTGAAGGAGCAAATACCGTTTTAGTCAAGAGTCCCTCCCTCATCCAGGAGAGGATTTTAGGGGTTAACCAGTCTCTGATGCTTACACAGAGAGGGGGAGGCTTGTGAGGAGTCTTCTCTGACTTTGAGGAGGATAATGTGCCATTCAGGATGGGGATGACAGGTGCCTTGCTCACAGACACGGAGCCCAAAACCACACTAGGCGTCATCGTCTCTGTCTGCCAGGAATGAAAGCTAAGATGTGTCAGGCTGCTTTCTGGGAAAAGGGCTTGGTCGTTCCAGACTGCACTGTGATTGCTGTGAAATAGTCCCCCAGCTGCCTGGCACCCAGTCTGAAAGTGGAGACCCCCCTCAGCAGCCCCATTCCTTGAGGGCAAGGATGGGTGTGGGAAAACAAACACCATTCAAAGCGTGTGGTTGGGCACTTGGATTGCCTTCCTTTGCTTTCTCAGCCTTCAGCATGGCATTTCTGTGGAGAAACACTGCTGGCATTCCTCATGCAAGATGCTATTGTTGCAGTAAATATTTTGTGCTTGTTTTTAAATAAACTCCGGCACAGAGTCCTGCTCTGCTGCCTCCTGGGAGAAGCTGTCGTGCTCTGGCCCTCGGTAACAAAAGGCAACTCCATAACAGCCGCTTGTTTGTGCCTGGGAATGAAGCTGGCCTTTATTCTAAAAACCTTCCAGGGTTTTTTTGTGGTTTGCCGAGCTCAGGCCAGTCGTGGCTGCCCTCTCCCCTGCCTGGCTGTGCATTCCCGCTGCTCCCACCGCACCGGGCGCATCCGCCGGGCTCCGGTCAGGAAGCTGCACGTGGTGCACATCATCTTTCCTCCCCTCCTTTCCTTCTTGCTGTTTCCGTGCTCCAGAGAGGTGCTGGCTCTGAGGAGGAGCTGGTGAAGTGAGGGCAGGGAGAGAAGCGGGAAGCCAGGACCTCACTTGACAGTTCAAGGTCTGCAAAGCCTGCCTGGGCTAGGAGTTCAGCAGATCAGGATTGGTTTTGTTTTTCTGAAGCTGTCAGAAATCCTAGCAAGAAGCAAGTACAGAGGTCATTGGAAAACTTCTCTAAAAAAGCAAATGTCTGTGTTGCCTCTTAGTCTCCTCCATCAGTTGAGGGTCTCACTGGGCTTTCATTTCCTAGTTTTCAGAGCAAAACTTTCCTAGCCACCAGTGGGTCCTGTGTTTTCCTGATGATCTCAATATCAGGAAAGCATCTTTTACAGTGAGAGCAATTATTCACTGGAAAAACCTCCCCAGGGACACAATAGAGTCCCTGTCACTGGAGGTTTTTAAGATATAATTGTGCAGGGTTCTGCATAGTCTCTTCTAAGGTTCCCATTCTCACAAAAGGTTGGACCAGGTGATCTTTTGAGGTCCCTTCAACCTGAGATGCTCTATTACTGTGATTTCCTGGTAATATTTATTCAGCCCAGAAGGTGCCTCCAGTGTTTATTTTGAAAAAATTGAGAACGAAACCTTCTGTCTGTGGGGACATTTTTGTTGGGGTCCCAGCATCATGCTGCTTGGTCTTCAAATGTGCTGCATCTGCTTGTTACCCATATACTGGGTTGGTTATCATGACTAGTGACTTGTCAGATGTGGAAATTACTTGTCCCTAGCGCAGCTTTGTCTTCTCTCTACTGTCCTAATGGGAGAAGAAGTCAAAAAGTGCTGCACTCAGTGATGAGGAAAGTTGATTTTCTGACTTGTGACAAAGAGTCATCAGTTGAACCACTCAGCACTTAAAATAGAAAAATCTGCCATGGTTTGGGTTGAAAACCCAAGCCAGCAGCTTCACTGGTACAAACTGGAGTGCCGAGGGTTGGGTCTTGGGCATCAGCAGCTTCTGGTGACAGTGAGCAGATCGTTTTTTGGGACACCACTGCTGGCATGTTGTTCTTCGTGAGACAGCAGTTATGCAGCGTCTGACAGTCTCCATCAGTCTCTCTGGGACTTGGCAGCTGTCCAGCAGAGAGCCTTCATTGTACAGTGTTTATTAAAGCCTTCCCACCGCCTCCAAGCCCTTTGGGGCCCCTCTGTCCTGCACACAGCCCAGCCCACTGTTTGCCATGCTGTCTCCCTGCCCAGCTGCTCCAGCTCATGTTATCTCCCGCCACTGGGACAAAAACACCTTTTTCCACTTCAGGCGGGCCTACAGAACCTAACCTGTGGGCCTGTGCTTTCCAAGAAACTCTCCTGGGAGGTTTCTTTGCTTGTTCTTCCTTTCTTTGCACACCTTCACCGAAGGAGGTGTCTCACGCCCACGTGGGGAGCTTTTTGGCTGTTGGGTTTCCGTGGCTCCTGGGCGCTGCTGAAACCGCTGCAGAGCGCATCAGGGGATGGAACTCGCGCCTCCGGCCCCACTGCGGAGAGCGCTGCCGCAAGGATGTCACTGTCTGCGGCCACAGCTCCCGTCAGGTTTTGGGAAGAGGGGCTTCCTGCGGGGTCAGCGTGCTCCATTGTGGCACTTCCCCTGCAGCTGGCTTCCTCCCTCCTGCAGTGCCTAAAAATAGAGTGAGCACGGTGCTGCTGAGAAACACCGGAGAGTCCCAGCGCCGGAGCCGCTGGGGCGGCGTTTCCGTCGCGCCGCTCGCCAAGTCAGCCCCTGCATCGTGCTCCTGGCATGCTGCTGAGTTTCATTTCAAAGAGGGAACGAGCGGGAGCCAAAGTCCAACCTTTCCTGAGTTTGAAGATGCTGTTTGAATGATAAACAAGTGGAGACCGTTATTGTGTATCTGGTGTTTTAGAGAAGGGTTTACTTGTCTTGACTCTGCTCTCAGTGCATGGCCTTTAGACTTTGCACTTTAATTATCAGAAGACTGTTTAAAAGCTACAGAGATAAGAAAGACCTTAAACATCACAAGCATGTACAAACAGTTTTTATCTTGAGCTCTGTTTATATGTTAGGGCTGTTCCTAACGGAGAGCTGACAGTCTGATTAGTAACTATAAAACATTTTCACTCATAGCAGAGCACATTTCATTGAAGGCATGTGTCTCCCAACCACTAGTAAGATTCACTGTGTTGCTGTTACCTCTGGGATGCCCCATGTTCTTTTATCCTCACCATGATTCTCTTCTTTTCTTCACTGTCCATTAGATATTGTACCTGATTAGTAATTTTTTGCATGTATCAAATTGCTTTTGAATCAGAAATAAGAGTCACTTAGAGAGTAATAGAACCGCAGTACTTAAGAATATTAGTTAACTAAAAATGTATGCAATATGAGGGATACCCCAACAGAAAGCTGTGTCAAATTTAACTGAGCTGGTAGTGTTTGGCTGAGTAATCACTATGGCTTCACCAGTCTCGTGGTTGGTGAGACCATGGTGATTACTCACGGCAGCAGACTTGAGCCTTGAGCTAAGCTCTTGTTTCCTGAATGAATAAACTTTTATTCCTCTGTTTTCCGAACCACTCCCAATGCCTCATTTCAAGCTTTGAGCTAGTTATGATCCAAGATGCCTGTGCGAATTCAGTAAGTTAAAGTAAAAAATGTTGTATTCTCTGTGGAAGAACCTATAACAAAAAAAGGCACCAGATTTTAAGTGAGATGCTTAAGCAGTATTTTCCCCTTGGTTTTGTGGTTCATCAGCCTTTAAAATATTAGCCAGATAAATATTTGTATGATGTTTAGTATAAATAAACCATGTGTCTTACCGTTTATTTACTAGATATGCTAACTAATCATTTTCATCTCTGCTTAAATATTTAAAAGAGCATGCAAGGGTAGCTCCACGCTCCAGCTCTGAGGATGCTGTAGAGTCCTTATCTTACCTCCTACATCCTCTGCCTAGTGCTACTCTCAGGATTTCCTCTCATTTTGGAGGTAATGGAGTTGTTAAAGCTCCAGTGCTGGCAGCTTCAAACACTTTGAGACCCAACTCCAGTACATTGTGTTCTACCGTGTCTGCTGCCACCTCTATTCACACCTCCTCAGGCTTACTTCTGCACACCCATAATTATCCCCCCAGGAGCCAGAACGTCCAGCCAGGCATGAGGGTGCTGCTGGACAAAGCTGTGCAGTAACACATCTGCCTCTCACTTTGCCTTGCAGGAATCTACATCCTGATTGCAGTCGGAGCTGTCATGATGTTCGTGGGATTCCTGGGATGCTACGGCGCCATTCAGGAGTCTCAGTGTCTTCTGGGAACGGTAAGAGACACAAAGCTTTGGAAGTCACTTGGCAGCCTGATTTCCCTGCTGGATGGCACATGGCTGTGCTTCCCGTGCTGGGGTCCTTTCCAGCAAGTGGGGCTGGGAGCATGTGTGACACGTGGGAACTGGTGACCTGGACAAGGAGCGAGTGCTCTGTGGTTGAGGGCATCTCTGCCCTGCCTGTGGAGCTCTGGCTGAGCTGGCAGGCATGCTGCAATGTCCTGCTTGTGCCTAGCAGGACACTGCAGGGCAGAAGGGATCAGTAGGACTCTTAGAGACTCTTTCTCTATTATATGGCATCCCTCACCTTGCTTTTATCCCCCCATGGTCTGCCTGTCTTACCGAGTACCCACTAAACCCTCTTTCTTACCTGTGTCCCCTACAGCATCCCCTCTCACTCTGTTTCAAGGCTGCCTGTAGCAATTCTAGTTCTTTTAAGGAATCATCTACTATTTTTATCTGTTTGGACAAGGAAACAGCAAAGACTTTCCATAATTTCTTAGTGAGAACATCTAGGTACATCCTGGAAAATCCATTACTGTAGTGCTACAGGCGTCCTTGATGTGAGGCAGCAGCTCAGGATTCCTGGCACAGGATGAGCTTAATTGGATAAACTGTAGCCACACCAAAAGCCTTTACCTTCAGAGAAAGGGAGACCCATTTATTTAAAGCAAGTTCTCACATGTGGTTCAGTTTAAACTTGATGCATAAAAAATAAAACTGGAAAGGTAAAACATAATTTTTTAATTTCTTATTTTTTTTTAATTCAAATTACTTTCTGGCACTTGGCTTCATTGAGCTGGAGGATTCTTGGTGGCAGCGTATCAGCTCATGGGTGTGGGCTCAGCTGGGACAGAGGGAAACGGAGCAGTTTTCATGATGACTTCAACTCTGGTTGCTGCTGATTCCCAATAATAAGGGGATGCTTTTCCCCAGTATTGATAAAGTCTTTCTGAACATAGTGGATGGGAGTTTCAGTAGGAGTTTGCAGGCATTATTCCAGCTGCCGGGAATACGAGGACCTGCACACAAATCTGACAGGGGTTGTTGGAGCACAGTTTGGCAGCTTTGGATTTTTTATTTTATTTTGTTAATGCAAGCTATTACAGACCCTGAACTACCCTTCACTCTCTCCTGAAGTTAGAGGATTAGAAGGGCAGATGGTACAATGTACCTGAGGTCCGACAGGGAAACCGGCTGCTCTGGCTGAAATTAGCAGCTCTAGCTGCTGTGCACTGCCCGTGTTTGCTCACACCTTGGCTTGCCAAGAAAAGTCTAGAGATGCCCCATGAGGACGCTTTCCCTTGGCCAAGGCTCTCACTGTGTTGCAAGGACATTTCCAGGCAGTGTCCTCAGGGTGTTTTAGGGAAGCAGCTTCCTCCCCTTTCCTCCACCTATCTGAAGGAGTGACTCTGGGCTTGCTGCAAAAGGGAAAAGTACCAGGAACCTCTGTGTTATTAAAATCCTGTGCCAAGGGTGGCATGGAAGCTGAGCAGCAAGACCTAAGGAAGACAGAAGGGAGCCACTTGACATGGAGCAGGCTCTGCTCCCTGGAAAGGGACTGGGACACCACTATGTTCCCAGAGCATCAAGCTGCATCTCCTGGTGTTCTGCAGCCAACTTACAGAAGAACTGAATCTGCAGGAAGTTGTACCTCCAAATCTGGGATAAGCAAACAATCCTTCACTGAAGGGCAACCCCTGCAAGAGTGAGCCCTAGTGCTTAACCAGACTTACAGTGGCATTGCACCCACAGTTGAGGGTGATGGGAGTCCTTGGAGGGGGATGTGGGACCTAGTCCTTCAAAGGTGTTCCTACAAAATTAGGGATAGATAGATAGATGTTCACATAGGAGTTGATTGTTGAGGAACCGGATGAGGATATTTGAAGTCCTTTTCTCCTGTCAGGTTGATAATCTTGTTTCCATTTTGCTGATAACCCTTTGCTTTTGTATGTGAGACCCAGGTCATGACATCATTCTGGAAACTCCAGTTTCCCCTGTTGTTGGAGAAAATGTCCTGAATGTGTTTTGAAGAGACTGCTCAGGAGCCAGGGGCTGTTTTCCCACCCTATACTGTAATTTTGTCTTTCCTTGACTGCATTCACCTCTTTTGCTTCTTGACTTCCCTGGCAACTTCTCCCGCTCTGGGGCTTTTCCTGAGAAGAAGTCACTGAGTCATGTTGTCACAGGGGTAATGTTGGCTGCATATGGAGCATGCCTCTCTGTGCCTTCTCATGTGACCCTTGTGTATGAGTTTACAGCTTCCCACTCCCAGTCCAAGTGACCAAACAGCACAATGTGTTCCTGCGATCTGAACAAAAAGGGGGGATGGCCGGGAGGACTGCTGGAATTGCACAAACAGGGTGGAACTGTGGGAAAACGTCAGTGTTAGTATTTATGCAAAAAACTGCAGTAGCCTTGCAGGGCTGTGGATGCCAGAGAGCTGGCCATAAATCACACCCTGACACCCCTAGCTCCTCAGCAGCTGAAATGTGCTTTTAACCCTGCACTGGAAATTCCAGTCCTCGGTGTCGCTATGACCTCGCGTTAGAAAGACAAGACGCTCTCTTTGTGCAGTGAAAAAAGGCACTGCTTTATTTTCACATCCCATTCTGTGGAGCTTTACAAAGATACTGTGCCCAATTCTAATCAGTCAGTAACTGGCTGTTCCCCTGCTGGGTGGCTCAGTTCACCGGAGGTGTCTGTGTGCCGGCTGGCATCTCTCGTTTGCATCTTTCTCTTCAGCGCATCCCGATAGTTTACACAGGTGCTGTTAACAGTCACAGTCTTAGGATTCTTTCTCAAGGCAATAAGCTGTTTTCCACCAGGAACTCCAGGTTACAGGATTCCATTCTCAGGAAGGGCTGACAGGTTTTCTCACAGGTACAGATGCTCGGGTTAGAGTCCAGTCTGTGAAGCCTTGCAGGCCTGCTGTTCAGCCACCACACCTCGGAGCATTTTGGGCAGAGCAGAAACCTTGTCTGGATGATCCTGCATGAAGGAGAGCATATCATGTGGTACACAGGGCATCTTCATCCCTGCCAGTCCCTTTGTGGGAAAGGTTTTGCTAATCCCTGCTCAACAATGTGGATGTGTGTGATGAGTTACAGGAAAATGTATTTGGGCTCAGTGCATGTATGAGAGAAAAAATGGTTTGAAGTCAGGATGCCACCTTGCTCTGATTTGTCAGTGGAAGTGCTGCTCCACATTTCTCCCCACCTAATTACTGCAGGTTTGTTAAGGATCCCTCTCTTGATTTGTCTTTGCAGTTCTTCACTTGCCTGGTGATCCTGTTTGCCTGCGAAGTTGCAGCTGGAATTTGGGGTTTTGTCAACAAGGACCAAGTAAGACTCTAAAACCTGTGTTGGTGGGACTGGGAGGCTGGTGCAGAACCACATCAGATCCCAGCGTGAGCTCTTTTGCTCACAAACTGCTCCCAGATTGAGTAACATGGATTTGGATTATTGGTGTGACCTGGGCAGGCCACCTCACTCCCCTTGGCCAGGCCGATGAGCTTTAAATGTGAGCACTTGACAGCAGCAGCTGCCCCTTAGGGTGTGTAGTGCAATGTCTCAAATAAAAATAGCCTGTCTCACTTGGGTCTCCTCCGTGCTGCCACGCTGTCAGTCACAGAGGAGTCGATTCATGCATGAAGTTGTGAAGGAAAGCCATCTGCACGCCCTCGGTGCCAGGGAACCCAGAGCGAACCCAGCGCGTAGTGCCAAAGGGCGGGAATACCGTGCAGGGAGAGCCTGCATTAACGGGACTGCTTGGTGCTTCCTGCTCTTCTCCAGTATCATATAACCTTCCTAAGGCCATTTGTCTGCCAGCACTGGGCTTGCTGTGATCCATATGCTGTGCTCACATGAGGGGTACAAGTCCTGTGTGTGTCCCAGGCACCCTGCTAGGGACTGCTCAGATAAGGTTTTCTGGCCGGAGGAGCTGAACTGAAGGGTAGAAGTGAAAATTGAAGCTTTTGACCTTCTGTTTCCACTCACCTTGCCTTCACTACGGTCACATGAGCTCACACACACACAGGTTTGGTTCTGAAACGCAGAACTGCCCATGTATGGGAACCACGGCTGTGCTGCAGCAAGCAGCGGACTGGGTGCTGACCACTGGGCCTCAGGGGTTTGGAGGAGAGAAGGGGACTGCCTGTGCTCAGAGCCAAGGTTAGAGTCTCTGGCAGAGCAGGAAATGTGTTTACTTTCCAAAGAGACGCTAGTCAGCTGTGTAAGTAGGTGCTGGCCTGCTCAGCTTTCACACACGTGGGCAGGGGCTCGCAGGCTCGGCCTCAATGGGAACACCCTTGTAGTCATTCAGGAGAGAGCATGACTTCACTGGAATAAACTCTCCTGTGGCTAAACTTATTATTATGCAGGCAGGGTGCTGTTTCCTAGCAACTTCAGTGAACTAATTAACCTTTGCAGAGGGGCTGTGCCTCTTGCAGATGTGGTTTGTGAATCCTGAAGAGTCCAAGATACGCAACTGCAACTAACAGCAAAAAAAAAAGTGAAGGTTGAGTAAGGAGGGGACCCCCACGGCTGTTTTGTCCCATTCTGGGGATAAAGCACTTGGCCACTAGAGCATAAAGCTGAGAAATGTAGGATTTCCCAATACAGAAGTGATGACCTCAGCCCCTAAAATTAATTTTGCAGTTTAAAATGAAGGGTGGCAGTCTGTTGGCATCAGCTAGTTTTGCAGCCTTGATGATAAATGGGCTGTTTTGAAGTCCCTGCTCAAGTCAGGCTTGCTTCTGCCTGCCTTGGTTGAGAGCAGCACAGGCTGGGAGGGAAGCACTGAATGATCCCAGCCACCCAGAGATGCTTCCAGAAGGGACACTTTTTCACAAAGCTGAAGGCAGTCTCTCCCTCAGACTGTTGTCTTGGAGATGCTGTAGATTGAGAATGGGGAGGAAATAAATAGGATTTTTAAAATTTTTTATTTTTATGTACCAGAATTAAATTATTTGGTTTGAGAATATCATCCCTCCAAAGCATACTTTTTTGAGTAATGATGAAGGAGTTCTGGGATAATTGATTGAAATCCTGCATCATCTTGCTGCAGTTTCTTTTCTCATATGCTAATCCAGCCTGTGCTGCCAAGAGCAGATGTTCTAGAAAGCATTTTCCCTTTCTTGTTTTTATATTTTTCTTTTGCTTCTCTTGCACAGCCTTCTTTCATCTCTCTCAAATTGCTGAAGGGAGCTAGAGGAGAAGTCACAAGGCCAGTTTCCCTAAAAGTTAGGGAATTTTTGCACTGTGAATCAGGTCCTGCAGTTCACGAGCAAGGTGCAGGGTTAGAATATGGGTAAAGTGTCTCACACAACCTCTTGTAGGACAGCAGTCGGTCTGTAGGGACCCAGCCAGGGTTTTAAATCCATCTGAAGGCACCTAAGCTTCTTGACCCAAATGAGCTGTCTCACAAGGCTTTAGTGTGCAATCTCTCCCGAATTCCTGCTATCCCCTCCAAGCCGTTCAGTAAGCTGAGGTGCCCATATTTACAGACAGCTTTGCCTGTGCACCCCACCTCCTCCTGACTTTCCCAGTGTGTCCAGCCTCTGCAGCCTCACTGGGAAATGTGTTGCCTGCCTGCTTTGTCTATGTGTGGTTCAAAATGAGCCATTTCTGCATTCCTGAGCCCAGCAGCACATCCATGTGGGATGAAGGCTCTCTCAACTTGTGGCTCACCCTCCAGGCCTTGGCTGTCTTTATCTCCTAGACAGAGCCTGTGGAGCCCTTGGATAGTATTGACTGGAATCTGCTGGCTGGTGGATGAGGTTCTTAATATATGCAACAGCTAGAAGGGCTGGAGCCCTGTGAAAGACAGGCCTTTTTTCATGTGCAAACAAATGGAGTCCAAATTTATTTAAAAACTGCTCATCTTACTCCAAGCACCATTAGAGAGTACCTGTCCTTCAGGCACATCTGCTGGATAGGTTTCCTTCCCCTCCTCCTCTGGCTGAAAGGGAGTTTTTCCTGTGTCTTTCCTAGATAGCCAAAGACGTGAAGCAGTTCTACGATCAAGCGCTTCAGCAAGCGCTCATGGGAGAGTCAGATGCAAACAACGCCAAAGCTGTAGTGAAGACCTTCCATGAAACGGTAAGATGGGGGTGTGCGTGCTGGAGAATTAATAATGGAGGTCAGGAAAATGGATGGGAAAAGCGGAGTCTAAAGCAGATGATGCTACATGCAGGTCTTAGCCTATCAAGTTTGCCGTTCTTAGATGTTAGGGAGCACAGCTGTGCTCTCTTCAGTATTCTGTCTGTCACATGGTGCTGGGAAGTCTGGACCAAACTCTGACTAAGTTGCCTTTTATTTACCTCAGCACCCTTGATTTAAGTAAAATTCAATGGAAGAAGAATGTACCTCTGAGGAATTAATCCTGATACTTGGTCCGTTCAGCAGGAAACAAAATCCCTGGGGAGAGTTGGGTTCAGTCTCCTCCAGCATATCTGTGTCAGATCTGTCTGGGACTATTGTAGGAAGCAGCTGCGTTGCATGAAGAGAAAAAAGTTAATTTGATGACTTATTCCTCACCCTTGTTTCCCCCTACAGTATACCTCCTCAGTCTTGGGTGGCTTCAAGAATGTGTGATGGTGGGGAGGGCATTGCATAAGTGTTTGCTGTCTGCTAATGTTGGCTTTCCATTGTTTCTTTTTCCCTCTCTCCACTTAGCTGGACTGCTGTGGTTCTGATATCGTGACAGCAACTTTCACTCCTGTGTGGAGGGACGACCTCTGCCGAAAGGACTCCCTGAAAAGCTTTTTTGAGGTAGGCACAGCTGCTTCTCAGTCAGCATGGCTGCTTCAGGAAACCTTGGCTGCTAAGGAAATTTGGGTATTTATAGGGAAATAGATAAAGGGTGGGGATTTCATTTACTTGGGAATGGTGTAGATGGATTTTAAAGGTTCCCATTTGTTTCTTCTTCTGCTGTTCCTGCTTGAGGGGACTGGCAGGTGTGGGGGGAGTGAAATCTGGTTGGAAGTCCTGGAGCCAGGACCTGAGGACATAAATGGGACCAGGAGGAAGCTCACCTGCCTTTCTCAGTGCTGAGGGTGGGTGAGAGGAAAGCAGGCTGTCTGACTGGTGTGCTTCTCTGCCTCAGAACACAAACTGCCACAAAAAAATCGATGAGCTCTTCTCTGGGAAGCTCTACTTGATCGGTATCGCTGCCGTCGTGGTTGCTGTGATCATGGTAAGTGTGATGGCCTGGTGGGACAGGGAAAAGCCACCTCGGGGAGCCCTGGTCCTCTTCCAGCTGGGCTGGATCTATCCCTCTCCTCTGGATGCCCCTGCAACTCCGCATGCAGCACCAGCCCTATGCAAACAGAGCTCTGGAACATGGCGAGACCAAGGGCTTCATCGTCCTTCTGGGGATGTTAGGGGAGGCACCTGGCAAGCTCAGTAGAGCAGGAGCATCTGCAAGCCCAGCTGAAAGGGCAGAGCACCACTGAAACCTCCTTCAAAACCACTCGTTCTACAGGCTGCCGTGTTTTGTTGCTGGGGTCTGCAGTGGGAAGGGATTTGGTTGCTTGTGCATTGGGTTTGCTCCCTAGTGAGGGCTGGGTGCTGTGCAGGTATAACCTGGCATCTGTGCAAGGCCTGGGCTGTACTGCTGGAGGGATCTCGAGTTATTTGCTGTGAAGCTGGCAGCCAAAAAGCTTGTCAGGTTCCACCACTGGTGCCAGGGAGAGACGGGGAGGACAGTGCCTTACCTCAAATTGTCCAGCTCCATATGAAAACAGAAACAAAGGCGCAGCACCCCTGCCCTTACCACTGGCATGGGAGTGTTAATGTGGAGTGGGGCACCTTGGGATGGGAGGAGCTCCTGCATAGTACTGGTTGTTGCCTCACTGGTGCCCCTGTGTCTCTCCACAGATCTTTGAGATGATCCTGAGCATGGTGCTGTGCTGTGGCATAAGGAACAGCTCCGTCTACTGAGCCGTGAGAGCCAGGCAGGGGAAGGGGGGAGCAGGGCGGACGGCGCTAGAGGGGACCCCAAGTGCCACCGAGTGACCAGGAGACATTTCAACAACAGACAAAGAAAATTATGTATATAAATGCTTCCAATATTACCATACAGTACTTATCATTTTTATTTTGAAGTACTTTTTATTTTTTTTTTTTTAATAAATAAAACTTTCCCGTATCTTTGTGGCTGAGTTAGTTACACATCAGTTTTGTGTGATGGGAAAGCTGCTGTAGCAGGAGATCAAGTCCTTCCTCCCCCTTCCCCACCCCCAGTAACTCAGAAGTAACATTGGTGGAAGATGTGCGGAGGAGAAGGGTGCAGCCTGGTCTCAGAAAACTTTGCCTTGGTTTTAAGAACTTTTTTTAAATTGGATGCTGAAGCAGAATTTAGTATTTTTGTTAACTTTTACTCATCTTTTCTGACCATCACCCCAGCTCCCTGATGTTTCCAAGCTGTCCGTAGGGAAGCTTGGCTGACTGTCCAAAGCCTGGGAGAGAGGAGGGGAAAGGATACAGCCTCCATTGCCTGGGTGCAATGTATCCCAGGGGAAGCACAGGCATTGTTCCTCTCCAGCCTGTTTCCATTGGTAGGTCAGTCCTTAACAGAAGCCGTGTTGAAACTTTTTGACTCTCTAATGAGTAAAAATGTTTTTTGGTTTTGGGATTTTTTTTTTTCTTTGGAGCTATAATTTTATAAATTGGCTCAGTTCCATTGATTCATTGTGTTGAAAGATCAGTGGCTGGGGGTGAATTTTAGTCTCAGTTTTTCAAATATAACAAACTGAAAATTAAATGACTTTTTAGATGTCCTTCAGTGTTTAATTTTAGACATATTTTTTCAAGGAGAATCTAGTTCTATACCAAGTTTCCACTGTTAGGCTAATGCTCACATAGAAATTATATTGGAAAAAAATATAAAAAAAAATTCTTGACTTTAGAAATCCTGCTTTTATGTACTGTAGGATGATGTTTGGATGTTTGGGTGTTCCCAGCCATATGCTTAAAATTTCATCTTTGCATCACTCTCTTGTTCAGTGAAATTATTCTTAATTATAGCATATTGTCACACACTGTAATATTGTTGAGAAATTGTCATAACCTGACTATGAAAAAGAAGGTTTTTTTTTAAGACCTTCCAGTTATATTAACAGCAAATCAGCTTATAAAATCAAGGTAATTTAGCATGTTAGATTGCACCTGTTGAAACATATTCTTGTGATCTGGTAACTTTGGTTATCACTTTGATGTCTGTGGCTTCTTTTATATGCCACTCTGTCACCATGTAGGTAAGAGGGGGAGAGTGACCCAGGAGCTATGTAATAAAATCAGAGTGTCACTAAAAAGATGATCTATATGTATAGTTCTATAGATATATATTTTTAAGCAAAGCCTTTTCCTTAGCCGTTCGGGCACTTTGAGCTGGAAATTATAGTATCGCTCAGCTCTTCTGCCACCTTGA
Source organism: Thryothorus ludovicianus (assembly GCA_013397245.1). Taxonomy (NCBI): domain Eukaryota; kingdom Metazoa; phylum Chordata; class Aves; order Passeriformes; family Certhiidae; genus Thryothorus; species Thryothorus ludovicianus. The sequence goes on along the minus strand of VZTB01009117.1, from coordinate 109,227 downwards.
AGCAGGTAAGGGGAGGAGTTTAAATTAGTGATCACTTTCCCCATTTCAGGAGTGTTTCTGTTTCTTAAAGTATTTCACTCTCCCCCATTGTCTCAACAAAGAGCTTCAGACCTGATAGGGAGGGAGACCTGTGATCATCAATCACTTAAAATCAGTACCTTGTCCACTGCACGTGGCTGTCATGGCTGTTGCCACTACAGGATAGAAGATTCCTGCACTGGGGCAAATTGATCCATTCAGAAGTTTTTCTTTCCTTCTACTCCCCCCCTTTCCTCTTCCTGCCTTTTAGTATATAGGGCCTTTAAAAAGTATATAGGTAAATATATATAGATATATATATATATCAAGTTGTGCTGGGTAAAGAGGAGGAAGTGCTTCAACAGATCTTCATATTGAGGGGTTGGACAAGAAAAGATTCAGCCTTAGAAATAGCCTTAAAGCAACACTGCCCTGAATGTCCATGTTGTGCACATTGAGAATGAGACGAGTTTTTGCAGTAGGTAACCCCTTCCCCTGCTCCCCAGCGTAGCTCCTTCAGGTCATCTACTCTGTTATGTGGCCGTATGTATATGCATCATCCAAGCATGTGTGTTTACATCTATGTGCATCAGGATTGTCAGCATACAGAATGGATGTGTAACTTGCCACCTTTTTTGTTGACTGTTGGTAAATGTGTATAAATATGCCATTAAGCATTTCAGTTCTGTTTTCTTTTCCTTATACCGTATTTTTGATATTGTTCAGTATTCAGTTGATGCTGTGTACATAGCTGGAGCTCTGTTTGAAGGCAGACTGGGTCTTGATGCAGGTCAGGTGTGTCCTCAGACATTGTACTTTAAGGGTTTGAGTTGTTCCAGGCAGGAGCAATTGGGAGAAAGTGGTACTTGGAGAGGGAATCTGAGAGCTGTGAGAGGAGTAAGAGCGAGAAGTTTGCTCAGACTGTGTCCCACAGGGGTTGCAATTCACCCTCTGGCTCATTTCAGAGGTGGCTTGCCATTGTGGACAATTCCAGAGGCAGCTTCCTGGGCCATCTCCTGTTTCTGTGGCTGCTGCAGGAAAGGCACTCAAGGAGGGGAACAGCTAGAGAAGGGTTGTGGGAGCAGAGACAGAAGGATGTTTGCAGAGAGGACAATGCTTTCTTTAGTTACCAGCTGAGTCCCCACACTTGATGGAATGGTCCTCAGCTGGAGGAGTCAGCCCTGAGAGAACAGGGACAGAGAGGGATCCATCATGCTTAAGAACAATGAAGTAGTTGAGAAACCCTCTCTGGAAAAGAACTATCCGCTTGGGTCTCCTGTGAAGCTGGACCTGAGCTAACACAAACTAGGAAGGGAGCTGTGAAGGGCTGAGGGGACTCGCCCCACTGCAAGCCCTCAGGATCCAAAAAACCACAGGGTTCTTCTGCCAGTTGGTCAGTCCCAAAGCTGGCTGAGGTGAAGGGGTAAACCCACTAGGCAAGACCCCTGCTCTGCCCCAGCACCTCTCCTGCATACCTGCGCCTTTGTGTGTGCAACATGGCACCCTGTACTGCTCCTCTCCACACCCCCAGGGAAGAAAAGGATGGAATTGCAGCCTATAAATACAAACCCCTCCCTCTCCAGGGAAGCATCCCTCCTGGAGTTAGTGGCAGCTGAAAAAACGGCTGTGAGCTGAGGTGGGGATGAGGAGTGTCAACTGCCCAGGTCTGAGTTCAAAGACCGCATCGAAGGGTCAAACAGAGCTGCTGACAGCTTAACTGAATGCTTGGAATTTTTTCATACTGTGGAGCATGCCACAAAGCAGTGTGTTTAACTTCTTTCTGCCTTTTTTTTAAAGAAATGAAACAAAAATCAATTTAATAAACATTTCTCATAGTGTGCATAGTGTGATGAACTGCTGCAATTTTACAACCAGTTAACCTTAACACCAGGATGCTTTGTGAACCAGGCTTCGACAGCATGGGTTTTTACAGCCTCTGGGAGGGGGGCCTGCAGGCAGGCTTGAGTTTGCATCCAGACTGGTGCTGAGGGAAGGCAAAAAATTTGCTTGCCAGAAGTGGTGACTGCTGCAGTTGTGCCCCCCCCTCAAGGGAAGGGGGACAGCTGTAGGGGAGCTAATGTGGATTGCAAAAAGAGTCACCGTGTTGAAATTCGGTGGTGGGGGCACACTCGAGGCACTCCTCCTAAAGTGACCAAAATGGCCCAAAATGCCCTGTGCTGCCATCTGGACAGGGACTGGGCTGTCTGCTTTCTGTCGATGGTCTGGTAATGCCACCGTTGCTGCTCCCACCTGCTCCTCCACACCATCAGGCGAAAGCCTGGCTGAGAGCGAGGTGGGAGGCCAGGTGCTGTGATCCCTCACTTGCTTGCCTTCCTCTGTCCTGTCTAGGACTTTGCACTGTGTTTCAACATCCTGCAAAGGCTGCCAGCCGCCAGCCACTGTACAGAGAGGGAGGGGAAGGGGGATGAGGGAGAGCAAGGAGGGAACACAGCGTTGAGCTGCTGCAAAGAAGGGCAAGCCCTGCTCCCAGTGGCTGTGCCTGTGCTGCGAGATCATGCCCATCTGTTGTTCTTTCACTTGTTTACCTGAATGTTAATGGAGTCAGACATAATGACTTCTGGGAAAAAAAAAAAGTGATATTTAAAAACAATAAAAAAGAAACAAAGCAATTCCCCCTTGTTAGTGGATTTTTAATGATGCGTTGTCAGATCTTGTTTCCTTCCATCGCGTACTGATTTCTGCCATGTCTTCCAAGGGAACAGGCTTGTCTCATTCTTCTATTCAAGCAACATTTGGGCTGCAGGGAAGACTGTCCTCAGCTGACCCTCTAGGTGGTTTCCCATGAATGTGACGCTCTTTGCTTCAGGCCTTAAAACGTTTGGATTGTGACACTGCATTGTTGCTCCAGATGGGGATAAAATTATTCCAGCCTCTGGAGCTAGGATTAAGCTGATGTGAGTCACTGTTAGACCCAGGCTGGTGTTTGAGGGGCAGAAACAATAGTGGAGACTAACTGGCAAAGCACAGCATGTATTTGGCATCCAGGGTGTGTTCCTTGGGACCTCAGCCTGGAATTATGGTTGGGATCTTAAACCTTCTCCAGCTAAATGCAGTTCCCTTCGTTTGCCCTTCAGGTCTGAGTGTGAGCATTGATGTACTTGAAACAGATGAGCTGAATATGATCTGGGAGAGGACTGGGTAAAACAGGCCCCTTTAAGGTTGTGTGGAGATACGGGTTATCCTTGGAAAACAGCAGTCCTGCCATGTCAGAGCATGTGAGGCCACGTGGATAACCAGCTGTGAGGGGAAGGGTGGATGGGGTGCTTGCAGCTTGTTTGTGCTCGTATTACACAGACAGCCCTGGCTTACACTTCTCTTTAACATTTTTCTCCAGAGGTCTGAAGGACCTGGAAAGTCACTGGAGACCTTACTGTGGAATTCCACTGCCTAGGAATGTGGCTGTGGGATTTTTTAAATTTTTTTTTTAACCTTGTGAAACAAGATTTTTCAGGAATTAAAAATACGAGCATGAATTTTTCTGGACTAGACCACACCAGGATTTTTTCCAGTGGAAATTCTTTTCCTCCTCCCTCCCAAACTGGTTTACATTTTTCTTTTTTAAAACCTCCTGGAGTGTTTCTAACGAGACGTTTTGAAGGTATTTTTTGCTTTGGCGAGCTCTGTTTCGTAAGCTTCTTCTGGGCTGTTTGTTTTCTAAGTAGCAATGAGCCTAATTGTCTCGTACTAAGACATCTGTGATTAACATGCACAAACTGCTTATGCCATTCCCTAATCAGAGGTTGTCGAACTGAGAGTTGCAATATTCTCACAGGAGGGAATAAATCCAGCCTGCTCTCCCACACCAGAGCTGTTCATGGTGGAGGTTCTGCAGAGGAAGGCACCCTCCTCCTCTGCCTGCCAGCTCCGCTTGCTGGGCTCAGGGATGAAGGATGTGCTCACATTCCTGCTCTGAACCACAGTTTCCTTTCCTGGGCACGACAGCTTGGCCCTACAGTTAGGACAGGAAAAAAGGTGACTATTTCAACAATCTCATTCACTGTCAGGGCTGTGGTAGGACTAGGAACTGTGGCTGCACCAGGGAGCAGTGGAATTACAGCCCCGAGGGAGGAAACATCTGCCATCAGCGGGTGCTGGAAGGGAGAGGGAACAATTAGCTGCCTGACCAGCTCTGGATTAAGTGGCAGATACAGGCTAGGAGCCCCAAATCCCCTAAGTACCATGCTGTGCGCCTGAACTAGAGGCTGCATGTTTTTCCTGACCACTCCTCAGTTCCAGGCTGGGGAGCATCACTGCCTTGCACAGGGCATATCCTAAACAGCGGGACGCAGAAGTGCTGTTCGCTGCGACCCCTTCAGCTGACCTCTGGCGGCCTGATGCTTTCACTTCAGTGCTCAGGGACCTGGAGCAAACAGAAACCACATCCCAGGTGCTAAAAACTGCTGCATAACCCAAACCCACGTTGTTTTCACACTTGTACACACATTAAAGGGTAATACAAACTTTGCAACTACTACGGACTGCCTGGTGTTTCTCACTGGATTTAGATGACCCAGCTCAAGTGCAAGTAACACTTCTAATTACAGTTTAATCACACCTTTTACTTTTTATTTATTTTTTTTAAGTGTTCCTTGGCCCTGCTTTGCTAGGGCATTCCCACCTGCCAGAACACAGCTGTACTAAGTACTGAGAGGTGTTGGTGTTGGGCCAGGTGAGATGGCATGCACACAACACCCTGCCTGCTCGGCTGCAAGCAAACTGCTGAGATTTCCTCCAGCAAGGATTCATGTTGTTAATGCAAGGCTCAGTGTTGGTTAATGGAGCTCCCACAGGTCTTGTTGGAACAAGAGGTCTGGGGAGTTTTAGGGTTCTGTGAGGATTTTTTGTTAATGTTAACTTCAAAGCCCCTCAGCTGGTTCCAGTGACCTTTTTCAACCTCTCATTGCACATATCTTTTAGTATCAGGCACTTTGGTGTAGGGATAGGAAAAAGGAAAAAGCAGCAAGATTGGGAGAAGGGTTTTCATAGTGCAAATATTCTGTAGTTAAATCAAAATGAACAGACACCTCCAACTGTTTTAATTTTAAAAAATTGGAGTAATTGCAGAGAGTATTTATTTTGCTCATAAAGGACTTAAGTTCCCTCCCACACATGCAATGTCTCTAACAAAGAAAGGTGTTGTGGTGTCTCCCTGCAGGTCCTCTACAGGCTGGCAATAACGTTGTTATTGTGAAGAATGGAGTTGATAAAGACCCTCATAGCCTGTGTGCATTAAAACTCACTCCACAGGAACTAATTTTTTGTAGTTACCTTAGGGGAAAATAGCCCCAACATGTCTATACAGCACTGGAATAAATCTAATTTGCTTGCAGGACAAAATGAAAGTACAAAGTAAAACAGATAAGCAAAGCTCAGTGTAGAAGAGAGGTGGTATCAAACACTGAATTCTGAAAAATTCACACCACAATGGATTTCAAGGCCATTTGTAGGATTTCATTCTGGCAAATGGGAGAGGACAACTCATTTATTTCCTTCAGGTTGTACCAGCCTGGCTTAGTGTGACTGCATTCTCCCAGCAGAGAAGGTTGTGGTGGTTATGACTCCACTTTTCCTTTTTGCCTGCAGGAAAATACTCCTTTCCCTGCCCACCTCCCCTCATGAGCCCCAGCATCAGCTGCATGTGGCCACATCTGAGTAACCTCCACACTCCTTCCAGATGCAGGAGATGTTGAAAAATGTGTCTTACTGCTCCATCTGGTTTGCAGGACCTGGGTGGCTGCTGGGGAATGGGCTGCTGCTTTCCTACAGCCGTGGGGAGACGGACCAGTGGTCCCTGCCCCAGGCACCTACCCTGGGCTCCGAGGGCAGGAGCAGCAGCAGGAGCCTGCCAGGGAGAAGTGGAAACAGTGTCTGGATGGGGCCAAAAGACAGATTTATTTGGAGGAAAGGAACACGAGGCGCCCGTGATGGGGCTGAGGCTGCTGTGCATTTTCACATGCCACCCCCGCACACAGGGACGCGCTGGCTTCCTGCAGACACACGGAGCCATCCCCGCGGATGAGCGGCCCCTCGGAGCCTGCACGCTGGATACAGCCTCCTCATTTGGATGATGGCCTGTGCTGCAGCTCAGTTCCACCTTCCAGCCCCCTCTTCAAGCCACCTCAGTTCAGGCCAGCAAGGGGAAAACACTTTACCATCTGTTGGTCTTCAGACTCTGACTCATTATTTTTATTTCAGCTGTCGCCAAGCAATAGCGAAAGTCCCAACACACCAGCGTTTCCATTGCTGCAAGCTGCCTTGTCCTCTGCCACCAGAGAATGAGCAGTTCAGCCTCAGTTGTCTGCTGCATGTGATACTAAATATCACAGAACCTATCACAGATTAGGCTGAGTTGGAAGGGATCCACAAGGACCATCCCATCCAACTCTTAAGTAAAAGGCCTGTATGGTGATCGAGCCCACAACCTTGGGTTTTATTAGCGCCGTGCTCTAACCAGCTGAGCTAATTTTGTGAATAAAAAAACATGAAGGAGGAAAAGGGTATATTCAGAGTCCTTAGTCATCAATACACACAGCATCCAGGCAAAAAGTGAGAACTTGAAGCCTCTGGAAATGGAGACACAGGGCTTGTCCCTGAAGGCGCCCACAGCCACAGGTGACAGAGACACCGGAGGTGGTATTGCCCTCTCCTGCCCCTTTAAGCCCTTGATCTAACAAAGAACAAAGGTTCAAAACAAGACAATGCCATTGTCTGCACCAGTCTGTTTTACCCTGCCTGTCTCCACTCTTAGAAAAATGGGATACGCCACGGCTTACTCATCCTTTTTTCTGTCTGCTCCTTAGTAAGCTCAGAGACCCTCCTGCTGTCTCCCCAGCACCCTAGACCGTCTTGCACAGCACAGACAGCCTTTACCCAGGTTTACTGTTCCTTTTGTTCACCCGTTTAGTGCTCTCCTCCTTTCCACTCCCACTCACCTACTACAAGATCCATGTTTTCCTTTCCTCCCGCTATCTGGATACCCATTTGAATGCCTGTGACCATACTATCGTATGTGTATACATTAAAAAAAAAATAGGATCACCGAATGGGGAAACACCTCTAGAGCTGTTCTAAAACTACAGCACGACTCCAGCTAGACGAAGACATTTTGCAATAACCTCATCACTGCTGCCAAGCGTATTCCGAACACAGGCCTTGTGTCATAAATTACTGTAATTAGCAACACTCCAGCAAGCAAAAGTATGTATTTAAAAACTGAGGGTGCATATGAAGTGGCTGCAGTTTATATTACGGGTGAGTCACGGTGAGGCCCAGCTTGAAGGGAGCCAGTGAAGCTTCAGACGACATTGTCTGGCACAACCCTCCCCCCGGCACAGCAAACCCTTTTTCCTAAACATAGGGAAAACAAGCTGAATACTGAAGCCGCTTGGGAAATGTATTTGCGCTGAAAATTTGAACTTTTTGCTGAAATAAGGGGAAAAACAAAAATCGAGCCTTTTCGGCCAGCGCCAATAAAATATTTTCAGACAGAGTTCCACTCCTTAACACACGCGCCAAAAATGTTCTTCTGGGACGGAAAATGGAAACTTTTTTTATTTGGATGGATAGCGGTTTTATGCCTCAAGTGACTTGGGGTTTTCTGGTTTGAGAATAAACACGTAAGAGAAAAAAAAAATAAAAATAAACAAACCAAAACAAGAAAACTTCGGATGTGTTCGCGGAGGCCAAGCACTGCTTTTCCGACGAGAACAAAAGCTGTGACACGGGTTTTGTTTTTTCTCCAGGCTGCGGAGTGCGGCGGCGGTGCCGTGCCTGCCCCTCACGGCGCCGGGGCGGCAGCGCGGCTCTCTGGGCCCCGCACCGAGCTCCGCACCGAGCTCCGCACCGGGCCCCGAGCACGGCCCCGCACAGGCTGCGAAATGTCGGCGCTCCGGTGCGCCCTGGGAGCTGTAGTCCCGCCGCTCAGCACCGCTTTCCCCCGCTCCCCGGCTCTCAAAATGTCCCCCGCCGAGAGAAGGGGGCCGCCTACAACTCCCAGGAGCTCCGAGAGAGGTGGAGCGGGGAGGGGGCGGGAGGCGCCGGCCCCTTCCGCTCCGCTCTCCCCGCCGGGAGTTGTGGTCCCGCCGCCGCTGTGGCCGCTCCGTGGAGCCTGGCAGGGCCTCGCTGTCCCGGCGCGCCGCGGGCCGTGGGCGGAGGCGCAGCGGTGGGAACGGCGGGCGAGGCGGGCGGCTGCTGTGGAAGGTGTTGGGGCTGTGCGGGGTCGGTTTATGGGGGCTCCCCCTTCCATTTTCTCCCGCTTCCCTCCCCTCCCTTCCCCGGCGGTTCGCGCGGTCTGTGTGTGCCGGGCGGGTGGCGGTCCCCGGCTGCAGGGCCAGCGAGGCCCGCCTGTGGCACCCAGCAGCATCCCGGGCCGCGAAGGGCAGCACCGCTGGGGCTGCACCGTGACCTTCCCCTCCGCGGGGCCAGTGCCCGGCGGCCGAGGTTCCTTCCCTGTTCCTCTTTCCTGTTCCTCGGCGCGGGTCCCTGTGGGTCCCTGTCCCGAGGGACTGGTTGGGCTTTGGTGCGGTGCTCTCTCCTGAGAGCAGGCCCGTGGCCATGGTTTGCGGTGACTGAGCTCTCCATCCTCCTCACAGGAGGCAGCAGGAAGACGCACAGGGTCTGTTTGGGCAGCACCAGGATGGAGGAGCCCACTGGGAACCTTCCCATCCGGAGAGGCGTCATCCTTTGTGACCAGTGCTGTGATCACGTCACCAAAACAAACCTGTGAGTGACTGGTGTGCTGCAAGGGCCAGCATCTTTGGCCACTAACTTTGTTAAGGCTACATCTCCTTAGGAGCCCAATTTCTCCTTTCTGTGTAGGTGCCCTCAGCCGAGTGATTCCCATGATGAGCACTTCTATTGCCATGAGCATATCTATTGCCAGTGATTTTATTTAATTATGCACTTCAAGGCCTTTTCTGAGTTGTAGTTGTTACTTTTCATGTGTTCCAAAACTAAGCAGAGGACTGTATAATTTCAAGAAGATTATTTCCCGCTAGGGGTTACATGGAGGGCAGTGTTTTCAAAAGCAGCCGTCAGATCCTTTCTGTCAAAGACAGCCAGACTTGACATGGAACATAGCACTCCTCAGAAGGTTCTCTGTGTTTTATGCTTCATGAAAATCTGGTCCTAACTTTGAACGTGACCTTTCTTTGAAAACAGAAGTCTATGTCACCCGTGGTCTTAAAACTTAGCAGCACTTTATGTTAGCAGTGCATAACTATTTTTGTATCTTCTTAGCTGCATTAAATACTGTTTATTTAGTACTGCCTTTCCGCACTTGTAAATTACAGCTTGAATTTTTTTAAAACCTCTCTTCTATTCTCCCGGATAAGATTGACAGTGTGAATGTGGAGACTGGGTAAATATAGTGGTGTCTGCCTTATTAGGCTGTGTGCTGTTCTTCTGCCAAAAATTCAATAATATCTGCAGACTTTTATACCACCATGAGTTTGTGTCAGATTTAGAACCCGGTTCTGCAGCTTTGGATGATTCAGGGGGACAGAATTATTTTTAAAACTACATTTCCAGTATCGTGATGGAAATGTTTGTTTTCTAGGGTGGAAGTGCTGAGATCTTTGGTGGCTTTAACTGACCCTCAGGAGGGGAAGCTGACTCAGTCTCAAGAGAAAGTGAGTGACTAACAGACTTTCCATGTCTGTTTACTGCACCATTTCAGAAGAGCCTATAATTAGGTAGTCAAGCTTATTCTAATAATATGTTAGAACTGTTTCCATAATTCACGTGAGGTGAACCAAAATGTGTGTTTGCACCAGCTCTGTTTCTAATTGCCCAGCAAATGGTAGCTTGATCATTGACCACCTGAATTCACCAAGGTTCCCTTCAAGCAGGTGGCACTGTCAGGTGTTCCAGCTGCTCCTGGACGTCAGGCTTCAAATCACACTGTCATTCAAAACACACTGAAGGGCCAGCTCTTGCAGGTCTGTGGTTGCAACCTTTCCTCATTTCCATGTGCGATTTGTGTTCTTAATCCAATGGGATTGATTTCTTGAGCTGGTTCATTTTCCAATTCCTGGAACCTAGTAATGACTTGAGAGCATAAACCCAAAGGAAGGAGTGGAGCTTGTGCTTTATGCCACATTAAAGCAGACTTGAAACAGTGGCCCTGATATTTTTTGTGGGTTTTCTGTCATCGGTTGGGATCAGTGATAGTGTCCTTTGTAATAGGCAGAATGTGATGGCTGTGGGGACAGCAGGTACAATATTGCTAATGCAATAAGGACTGTGCTGGCCAAATCAAAGTGTGAAAAATTGGATGTGTTTTTGTGGATTTTTACAGTGTGAATAAACACAGGGTGTAATATGCAGAGATCATTGCTGTCTCTTGGAAGATGTATAAGACAGCTTTGGGGGATTCAGATTAACTCAAGAGCTTTATGTTCATCTTTTAGTAATTGGACTTGATGTAACCTGTAATGAAATTTGGTAGCATTACTTTCAATTACTTCATATTCTTGTCTTCAGTCTTGTGTAAATCTTTAATTTTAATGTGCATTCTTTCCTTAAATAATGTTTTCATTCGAAGCAAAATTGCTTGGGAATCCCTAAAGCACAGCTAACTGTTATATTGCAGTTATAATTACTTTGCATGGCACAGAGTGATGGGCTCAATCTTGATTCTCATTTCACAGTTAAGTTTTTATGCTCCTTTGTCTTCTAGGCACTAAACTTGCCGGGCATTTGGAAAACTGTATTTAGAGTTGTTCCTGGGCCTACATCAAAGACCTCAGTAGAGTGACAGCTTGAAGATGGGAGACCAGGAGGAAGGTGAACCTTTTCTGGGGATAGTGGCTGATGGTGCCAGAGACTACGAAGGAGCTCTGCCCTCAGACACAGTGTCACTCAGCGATTCTGACTCTGATGACATGGGGCTGGCGGCTGAAGCAGAAGTTGATACAATATCTCCCGAGGAGCCATCTGTAGATGAAGGGGATTTCAGATCAGGAGAGACACCCGGCTCTTCAAACAGCAGTCAGAGTTCTCCTGTGCAGCCATTCCATCTGAAGGGCATGAGTTCTACGTTCTCTCTCCGTAGCCAGAGCATTTTTGATTGCCTGGAAGAGGCAGCCAAGCTGTCTGTGCCCTCGATGCGTGAAGATAACGTTGTTGATGGCAGGTTTAAGCGTCCATTGCCTCCGACCACAGTTTCAGGTAACACGGTTCCAGGAAACACGGGAAGGCAAGCCAGACCAGTGCAGGCTCCCAAACCCTCTCCTGCAGTGCCTGACTACGTGGCACACCCGGAGCGCTGGACCAAATACAGCCTAGAGGGAGTTTCAGAGTCCAGTGACAAGACTAACAGGGCAGTGGCCATGGAATTTCTAGGTGGTTTGAAGAAAAGAGGGGAGCAACAGAGCTCGGCTACGCAAGATAGCTACACCCCATCCTTCAACCAGGACCCTTCCAGCTGTGGAGCTGGGAGGATTGTCTTCACCAAACCAACTAAAAGAGGTGTTGATGGACTGGAAAAGAAAACATCGACAGGGGAGGATGATAAGAAACAGATGAAGACAGATCTGAAAGGAAGATCTCTTAAGAAGGCTGATGACTTGAGGGAAGAAGATAAGGTTGAGCTGGGGCACTTAGACAGCGACAATGGAAAGGCAGCAGAGGAGGAGGAGTGTGTGATGGAGGGGGACCAGAACACAGAATATAAACCTGATGCCAGGCTTAGTGATGCAGGTGAAGAACCATCACTGGGAACAGTTGGATTCCACTGCAGTAAGAAGAAGAGCAGGAAAAATTTCCGACCTAAAGTAGATGATGAAGGGGAGGAGGAAGAATCCTGAAGGATGAAGCACATTGGAGACATGCCAGGACTTGTCTTGTTTTTGTTTTATTTTGTTTGTTGGGTTTTTTCCCACTGGTCTGAAAACCATGTGATAGCTTTTGTCCAACAGTTTGCATCATAGCCACCAAGAATGTTTTGTATTGTTAGAAATCAAGCTACCTAAAATAAACCCCAGACTTTTTGTTTATGAGAAGTCCATGGGCACAGGATAGTTGCATCCTGGCAGGAGGGAATAAAGTGTGCTTTGTTTGCTTGAACAGCTCCCTGGGTCTTTGCTCTGGAGCTGAAGTGTCCAAAGAAATAGAAGTGTTAGCTAAAAGGCTGCAGGGCTTCCTAGTAACTCCCAGTTTTGGAATTGTTCCCAAATCCTGTGGAATCCTGGAGAAAAGGTGATGAACTCATTATGTAGAGGTTTTTAAACATTGAAAGTAAAACGTTGTCTTCCACTGGATTTCTCCTGGCCCTGTCCCAGGAAGTAAAAACCTTTTAACTTTTTTGTTTAGAAACATTCTTCTCTCATTGCCATTGAGGGTGAAAACACAGCAGTGCCCAGTTATCTGATCTGCACCTTTGTATGTCCTTTCCAGAAAGTGATGCTTCCATATTGATTCTATGTGTAGATTGGGGTATTTGTGGGAATGAGATATTTGTACCAGAACTGGAACTTTTTTGTTCTATGTAATACAATAAACTTTTGGTTGTAACTTGAGTTCATCTCTGAACCACACTCGGTAATACAGCTGTAGGAGTTTTACCAAATGTTTTATTTGATTTCAAAAACTGTCTTGAAAACCTTTTAAAGTGTTACTCTAACTTTACCATGTTGTTAACTTCGCCCTCAAGTCTTACAGATTCTAAAGCTCACATTTTTAACATTTTCAATCATTTTACAATGTAGAATCCCCTTGCAGGATGAGTCGTCTCATATAGTGAATCACATTGTAAGGAATGTCAAATATAGTGGGTTTTTTCCACTGTGTTAGTAAATTTAATAAATAAGGTTGAAAGATTAAATTCTTTGAAAGGTTACATGATTTGAAACTCAAATTAGTTCAGGTCAGTTTGAACTGACAATTTTTTTGTCAATATTCTAAAAGAACTAATCTCAAGGATAGTATTTATAACCGTGTAGTGAAAGATTAATTCTCAAGAGTTTGTGACATTTCTTGGTAGATTGTGCTTGCTCAAACTCTGAAGTGTGTTTGAGGGGGTGACTTCCTCTGAGGGGGGAGTCCATCTTAACAATAATTAACTGGGAGGCCCAAATCACTTGGGCTCTGTGTTTGAACAGATGCATCATTTGGCAGAAGAAGCAGGAAACAGTGTAAAAGGAGCAGTTGTGCTCCCTTTTTCTAAATTCACCTTTTAGTTTTCAGAGCAGAATGTATTTTCTCACGAGTGTGCAGCTGGATGCACATTATTTAGTGGGTTGTTGGTAAGTATATGGGTTGTTCCAGTGCATGTGGGTGGACACACACAGCCAAGTCCAAACTGGATAGAGTTTGGGTTCCAGTGGATAATTTGGGTGCTGATCTCGATGAAGATAGTAGCTATTTCAAAATGGAAGCTGCTGCCAAGAGCAGGGAATGCTGGTTGTGAGATATCTGTTATTTCTTAACAGAAAAATGCAGCTCAGTAGTACAAACTTACTGGGTTTATGAGTTCTGCTTGCCCAGGGTGAGGAACAGGTAGGACTGGCAAAATACCATCACTGCTGATGGAGTTACAGGCCTGGGGCACGGCTGAATAAACTGGACAAAAGCCTGTTTCATGAAGCCATCCTAACAAGATTAATATCTATTAATAAAAGGCTCATTTTTGTCAGAGCTGAGATTTATTTTTTTTTCACCTCTGGAACAGAAAGCTTTTGTGCAATCTACAATTACATTGCATAGAGACAATATTATATGCGTGAGGAAATGCAGTTGAAGCTTATCAGAGTCAGACACAGCCCAATACTTCCCCCTTCTGATGCTGTTTATATTATTCCAAAGAAATTTCCCCTTAGAGGATGGTATTGATATTTTAGTGGTGTATCTTGCAAAATTCTAATAAAGCCAGTGAGATTTTGTATGCTAAAAATGTACAACCCAGTTTAAGTAATGGAAAAAGCCACAAACTGCCCAAATTCCTAGACTGCAGGATAATTCTTGGTGCATATTATTGTTTTAAAGCCTCTGAAGTGATTTCTTTTTTTCCCCCTGACCCTTGAGAAAATAAAATTAAATCAGATGCTTAGATGTAGAGGAGGCATTCCATGTGGTGTGACCCATGGAGGCAAAGGCTCCTTTCCAGCAGCAAACTGGCAGCAGCTGTGATGGGGCATGGGAACAACAAAACCCAGGTGATTCCAGTCTCTGGGGTTGAGTGAGGAGCCCTTAAGAAGGAATACCAGCATAGGAACACCTCACAGGAGTTGGCGTGGGAAGAGAAGCTGGTGAGTGCAATTGTTTGGGAGTTGTAGGAACTCCAGGAACTGTATGGATTGTAATGTTTCGGTCTTCAGGCCCTTTCCTTGGAAACTCTTGATTTCCTTTTCTAAGTAGCTCAGGAGTACAAGCTTGATTTCTTGGCCAAGGAAGGAGCTTGTTTTTAAGTGCGTAAATGATTGCCCTGCCAAAGGGAGACTCCCTTGAATGGGGAAGCGTGAAATTTGGCAGTGATGATGGTGAATTGAGGGTGTGGTATCTGGAGAACAAATGGTATTTAGAAAATAAGGTGGTGGAGTTACCCTGGAGGAGAAAGCTTTGGTGCTGCTTGTTGAGTGGTTTTGGAGAAAGGACTGAGTGCTATGGGAGCAGCAGGAAAAGGAAGCGTAAGGAATTGAAGGAGAAAGACCAAGAAATCCACTGATACTGCTTAGCATAGAGAGCTTGCCCTTAGGCCTTCAAGAGAGTCAGATTTTACTTCTACAGTAGTTCAATAGAACAAAAGGTTCAATGTGAAGAAATAATATAAAATTTAATTATCAATGTATTCGATGTCAGTCTCAAACTGATCTGCACACTCTTCTCTTTCATTCCTTTGTGGCAAAGGTGCTTCTGTGTTGGCATTCTTCACACCTAATAGGATTGGAAAAGTCATGTGCTCATTTAAAAGCCTTAGGACAAGGGGCACATAGTAGTAATTACTTAAGAAACTTTAAAATGTTGGGAATAAAAAGGCACTGTAGATTGTATTACTTTGCATTTGCTCAGTAAATGATAACCACAGGCTTATTATTAAATTTCTGTGTTTTATACAGTTACAATATTAAAATGTCTGGGAAGCCTGCTACGGGATGGAGACTTTTAATTGGAATACTGATAATAAAACAACTCAATAAGCGTTTTGTGAACTTCTGACAGAATTAAGTAAAGCTTGAGCTTTACTTAAATCTGAGTGGCTTGAGGCCCGGTCATGTCGTGACTTTGAGTTTTCCCACTTTTTTTTTTTTTACCATGTAGTATCTATATGCTCAGTGTATGGGTGTTGGAGGCTATTTTGTGTAACAGATAGCAATAGGTCATTAAGAAGGTTATCCAAAATCTTTATTGTGTTGGATATCCTGCAGTGGCTGAGAAATAGTTTCTGTCTAGTGTTTTAAACTCCAAACAGGGGACCCCTGAGACACAGGACAAGATTCTTAAATTACAGAAATGGCTGCAACTCTGAGGGCAATGAATTCTGTTGATTCAAACAAAGTGGGAGATTTGCTCAGTTTTTATTTTTAATGACTATTGTTATGCATTTTAAATATTTTTGTAATACTTCGGTAGGATTATGGCATGGATTCAAGAAACCTCCAAGGCAATCCTCTGTTGCAAATAGATATTTGATTATGTGCTTGAACAGGGTGAGATTATTCTAACTTACACGAAGTGACAGTCCTTGCCTCAAAGCTTTTAAATGTATTTTACAAAAGGTAATTTTGCATTCTGAAGTAAGAATATTCTGTTCCTTGTTTATATTCTCATTATCTTTAGGTATATCCTTATAGGGTTATTTTCCAATCATTTTTTCCCCACCTTGCTTTTTTTAATTACATTGTTCAGCTTTTCTGTGGTTGTTTTCAGTACTTACATGTATTGTTTGGAGCTGGTTGAGTGCACAAAAGGTTGGTTTTGGTTAAAACCTCTGCCATGGAGGAGATAACACCTGTACAGTAGCAAATCTACAAAAACAGGTAGTGATTAAATACCTGCCTTTTTTTGTGAGTATATTGCAATACCTCAAGCTGGCACAAACTTATTAGAGCATTCTTTGTGTGTTTCTGTTGGATCTCTATAGCCTGACTTTTTTCAGGAAGCCATAACGGGGATAAGAAGGGAGCAGGAAACTGTAGCAGGAGTATTAAGATAAAGAACTTTCAGCGAGGCCAAAATTATACAGGAGTGTCATAGAGATAAAGAAAACAATAAGAGTTGGGCTGCACAGCAGGTATTTTAGCATTTTCAGACTGTGTAACAAATGTTGTTTGTTTATATTACAAGGGTTTGTCATAAAAAGTTCGAGACAGAATTTCTTGCTATTATTTGGATTTCATAATTGTATGCTCGACACTTCCCTTTTGAGATGTTGGTACCTGGTATCTTAAGAAAATTGGAAAAACTGATGTACAAGAAGATTAGGTCAGATCAGACAGAATGTGTGTATTTTCCAACTTGATTCTTTAAAAAAGAAGGAAAGATAAGGACAAGAATGGAGAAGGGGGAAGATGAAGTGTTGACTCCAGAGGCATCTTTAATAAAGGAAATAAATACTCTCAAGTAAACTACCAAAGAGCAAGAAATGTTGTATTCCCTCTTCTTCTTTCTACAGGAATTTAGAAATTTTTCTTTACATATATTTATCACCAGAAAGCCATAAGGAAAGTAAAACCATAATACAGATCTGGTTTTTTATCCCTAATTAGGGTCTGCCAAACCACTATTAAATGAGAGAAAGATGGTGAAATCCTAGAGCTGATATAAATGTCTAGAAAATACTACTTACCTGGGCTTCCAGAACTTTAAATCGTTTTTCTTGTTCTTTCAACCCAGTAAAATATTTAGACAAATTGTCCACCCTGTGGAAACAAAGCCAACACCTTGAGCAAAAAGGAGAGGCCTCAGAAGAAATCATGAAGTGCAAACCACGTGTAACTTAACTACAGCCGTGGCCCTTCACTGCAGTTCTGTGCTGCTTAGACATCCCACAGCCCCCTGAAAGTTTTGTCCTTTAGAAATGTTCACAGAAGTACTTTTTGGGGCAGAGCAGCATCTCTTGAACACTCTCATGTACCTGTTGCCCAGGGACTCAGAAATGACAGATCAGGGCTGCTATTCAGCTTCTGGTGAGGGCCACTTAGCCTCAGCTGCTGTGGAAATCAAGGACAGCAGAAAGGAGCAGCTCTGTCTTTTGAGCCACTCATGTCTTTCCGCCCTGGAAACACAGCAGTACCCAAAGGAAAGTGATCCTGGTGAGAGAACTAAAGCCACAGCAGAGATAAGCCACTTAAATTTCATGCACGCTTTCATTTCTGGAAACTGGCTTGATGTTTTTTTCATGCAGTCCAAAGGGAATGCTTAAGGAACTTCCCTATAGTGCCTCAAAATCCCTGAATTATCCCCATGCTTTCTGCATCCTTCACCTGTTCTCCCATTAGTTCCTTACTCTTAGCATCTGATTCCTCATAGGCTTGGCAAATCCCTTTCTGGTTTCTCCTAGCTACTATTTCAAAGTTTCCCTCTCACAGGGAAACTCCAATCCCATCTTTGTGGAAAAAACTGTTGCTGGGTGGGTCAAATACATTTTGAGATTGGTTCAGTGCAAACAAAGCTCAAAGAATCACTTCCTGAGGGTTTCCTAGGATTTCAAAACCTCACTACTACCACCTAAGAGCAAAAATAAGTCATGGGGGCAGTGGTATTCATCTGAATCTCTTCCAGTCTTTCTCTGGCTCTGCTATACCTGAAATACTGTGAAGCCAGATGGATTCTCACTTTTCCCCTCCAATAACTTCACCTACAACTTACCATCTTTATTCTTTATTATATAAAGGATATAGTACACTCTGTTTGGAAGCAATTGCATGTGTATTTATTGCATTATCTCAGTAATTAAGCTCTCACTCCTAGGGTTTGTCAGTGATCTGCTTATGAGAATAAAGTTTAAACCTATATAATAATGCTAAATTATTATGAGTTAAGATTCTACGTGAATTAGAGGGAGAGGAGTATTTTCCAGGAACATAGTATGCTGTTCTGGTCTCTAGCTATACTGTGAGTTGGAGCTTTATTTTGAAAGCAAGCAGACAGCACAGAAACATTTCCATGGAACTTTCTTATGGTAACTTTCATACCTATTGTACCTCTATTTGAAGTCTGTTTTATTGTAAGAGAAAACGGCTGCAATAGGTGTTAAAAGCTTCTTTAAGGAGTGCTTTTCTGTCTTAGATGTTTCTGTTCTCCCTGCATATAACTACTTTGTGTCTTATTTAAAGGTTTATACCTCTGAATAATAACTTAGGACTTTTACTTTATCAGAGTAAACCAATTCAAGTGTTATTCCTAGTAGGGAAATACAGAGAAGTACACAAATGGAGACTCAGTCCTGTGCCAAAAAGGCATAAATATTTGTTCTTCTGCATCTGTCTAATTCAAGGTATCTTAAATTTCCATTCAAGAGGCTGTGTTGTATTCCTACAGGGGATTAAATTACATGTGCTGCAGTCTAGCAAACAAACTGTTTTTTCCACCATTTTCTTCATGAATAAGATTTTCATTGAGCTTGGCCACAGATTTGGCTGCACCTTGCAGGTCTATAATTGTACAGCCTTCAGGAGTGACAAACACTCTAACTTTGTAGTGATGCTGGCCTCACATTTTTTCATGAACTCTGTATTTCCTAACTGCATTCCAGCTGGACCCTTTACATAAGCTTTACAAGAATTTCAATGCTGAGCTCACTGAAAGCTGAAGGCTTGCAAATTACTCTTCCTGTAAGTGAGAATAACTTACTTATTAGATGTGGCCTTCAGCCTTTCTTCATTGCTTTCTTTCTTTTCTTGCTCAAGTTTCACGAGATAATGTTCTTTTTGCACCAGCTCCCATGTTATGATTTTTTGATCAAGGCCCACTGGAAGATCTCTTTCTGTATGAAAAATAAGATAAGAATTATATTTTTACCCCTTTTTCTCTGATACTAGTAGTGAAAAGTTGATATGCTAAAGAAGGTTGTTTTTAGGGTTAATAATTACTAAAACTCAGGAGCAAATGAAATAGCTTATTCCTTAATTCTTTCAATTATTAAATCTTCAGAAATCAAATCCCTATAACACATTTTTATATTGCTGCCTTTGTTGTAATAACTATGATGCATCAAGAAATGCACTGTGGGAAACTGTTTATAGTTTAAATTATAAACCGTAATTTTTTGTTTGTACTCTCCTGGAACTCTTTGTTAAAAATAAATTGTGGCTCTTGGCTTAAGGAAATCCAGCTTGCTCTGCTGTTTCGTGTATGCACCATGTCCTTGGAGAGAGTCAGGCTCTATACTTGCTTGATGACATTTGTTAACAACTCACCCAGGTGTTTTTTCTTGTGTTCCATTTTGTTGAAGAGTCTTCTGAGAACCAGAGTCATGTGGTTGATAATGATAAAGGGTGGTGCTAAGGCAGGCCGGCCATGGTATTCCACAATCAGGTTGTAGCGCTGCACTTTCCAGAAGATGTCTGTATTGCCCTGGACAACTTGAAAAGTGTAACTGTAATTCAGAGGGAAGGGAGAATAAAAGCATGTAACTCTTCACCACAACAAACTAAAGATGAATATAAAAAAATTTAGTCCTGCATTTACTTTATAAAAAGAACAGCAAGGTCAATGGGTAGCATTCATTTAGTCTAAAGGTAGTGCAAATTCTTAGATATTATAATAATTGCAGTTGCAGTCTTCAAATGTTAAAAGAATAATTTGTTTTGTTTGACTTCTTTTTAAAGAAAGTGATTTCTACTTTGCTCAGGAAAGATCAGCAAACATGCCACATCAGTTCTTCAACCAAATGAATCATTATTAGTTGTGTTGACAACAAGCATTTCCCTGATGTGCAAATCATCCACTATAAAGTCTGCCAAGTTTATGGCTGCTGTGCACCTGCAGATTTGTGGTTCCACACAGCCAGGGACTCAGACCCTTCTGAGCATTTTTAATTGAATTTTTAGCAATAAAAGAGGCTTCTTTCTCCTTGTCTCCAATGTGGCTAGAGTAAGGATGATGATAAGTTAAGAGCTATCTGATCACAGAATTCTGCCTATCAATCCCCAAGTAATATCCATTAGGAAAATGCCGAGTGTGTTTTAAAAGGACTAGGCAGGCAGTGAATGTGTGCATCCTCTTCAAGCTTTGTGCTGGCAGGTAGTGCAGTCGCTCTTGCCTGAACATAGCGATCAGGAGGTTCATGAGGAGGACGTTTGTGACGAGCAGGAAGATGACCAGCAGCAGGATGACGAGCCAGTTGGCGTAGCTGTTGGGGCAGGAGGGCGTGTTCTCCTGCACAGCCTGCAGTGGGTTCAACGTGCAGTTCCTGGGGTACGCTCGTGATGCTGCAAAGGAGGATGGGGGGAAAAGAAATAGTTACGAAAAATCCTAATGCCATATTTGTTTATTTGATATTGTGGAAGCATAGTGGTGTTGTGTACGTGAAAAGACATGGCGTTGCAGTGGAAGATATTTGCAGCCCTAGGACACTGCAGACCTCCACAACTTGGCTGTTCATTTAGTGACAAGATGTCTGTCACAGCTGGCTTTGTAGTAGTGTTCATCAAAAAAGGAGTTGTATTGAAAGGCCTTTTTTACACCAGTTCTGAGTTTCAAAGTCAAGCCACCTCTGAGTTTGTGTTCCCCCGCATTCTTGTCCTCATGCAGGGCATGTGGGTTAGAGGAGAAAATTCAGTGAAAGCTGGGAAGGGGGTTCCTTGTTCTAAATTTAAAATACTTTGTGTATCTGAGTTTGCAGTTGAGGTTAGGAAGAAGGCCTAGTTCTGCCTCATCAGTCTAGAGGTCTAGTGCTGTGTTCTGTCTCCAGCTATGAATTAAACCACAAGTTCGGAGTAGCATAATGATATTTACTTTTTTTTCCCTCTATTTTTCTTTCCCTAGTAATCCTTTTCCCTGGTGCCACAGATAACATTCTGGTTACATTCATTAGAGCACGTGGTTATATCAAAGCTCACCAAGCTGGGATTTTGTTCACCTAGGGCACTACCTTATACTTATCTGCACGGAATTTAATTTGATGACTCAGCACTCATGATACACCTCTGCCTCTCTTAGGCATCAGTTTTGGTCTTTGCTACCCAGTGATGTAGTTTTGTCAGCAAATTTTGTCCTTCTCATTACCCCTCTCCCTTTCCATGTATTTCAGAAAGATGTTAAACAGAATAAAACCCAGAGGCCCTAGGATGAATTAATCCCTTCTGGAAGTTGTCCATGTAATTGGTTCTTTTTTTCTGTTACTTTTAAGCTGTTATTTACCCAGGCAGAGACACCCCCTGGAGTTTCAGTGGAGAGAAATACACCTTTCTAGGGAGTGCTATGTCAGACTTTTTGGTAAATGAGTTGAATTGTATTCCAGAAATATTTGTTTCTTTGCAATTACTTTGATGGAAATAAGGGTGACTGATTATGCTGTACATGCTTACACCATAGGTATTTAAAATGGACATGAAGCACATTCTTCTCGTGTCATTCAGGTTTTTTGGCTTTTCTAAGACATGCTTTTTCTTATTAAGCAGAGTGAACATGAGAATGATTACTGTTTTGCTTCTGTCTGTGGCTTTTTTTTTTTTTGTACTATTTTATATTACTCCAAGTTTGAATCCCACTTCATTACTGCCAGTGACATTTAGCACTGGCTAAATGCCGTGGTGTTACTGCAGACTTCTTTGGGAGGTGACCTATTCTGTATTTTACCTGCTCACCTATCAGAAATGTTGCCTTTGAACTTTTATGTCTCATTAGTTTGGTATCTTGTGATTATCTTTGTTTTTTTTTGTTTGCAATGCTGCAGATAAGCAATTAGTAGCTTTATTTGGTTTAGGCAGCTCTAACTCCAGAGTAAATAAACGCTCTGGAGTAATTTTCATTCTAAAATGTATGTTTGTTTATGGGCAGGGCAGTAGTGTCGCATTAAACTACTGCCAGAATATGTGAAGGTGCTGTTATTTATTATTTGAGTTTACTCAGGGGTGTCTAGGTTAAACTGAAAGGAAATGGATCGAAGTGAAAGCAGCTATGCCAGCCTTTAACACTGCAAATCCTTGTGTATTTCTGAGAGCTTGTCTAAATAGGGCCAGCCCTTACACTCTAATATAACTCCACAATGCCCATTATCTCTGCAAGTACACTGTTTGTGTGACAGCTTTGGCCCATAGGACAAAGATTTTTTTAAAACAAAATTAAAATAGGGCAATATTTTGAATGAATTCTATGGTCTAATCAGAAGCGTGCATTCAAAAATGACCAAGTTAGGGGGAAAGAAATTTCCTCACTGTCTATTTCATCCAGTGGAATCTGGCCAAATATCTGAAGGTAGGGACGATAAAGAACCCTTCTGAATATCCATTCCACTCGGCTGTCATCGGGATGAAGCAGAGCTTGAGTTGTCACACCATAGGCAATGAGCCACACGCTCAAGAAAAATAGGAAGAAGAAAACATCCTTCATCTACAAAAAAGAGAGGGGGAGGGGAGAAAAGGAGGGGCAGTGACTGTGATAGCATAGTCAAGGAACAGTAGTCTCTCTATGAATACAGCTCAGATAATTCTGCTTCTTTACAGGCTTGTTTAGGTTAAAGGAGGTGGAATGGGATGCAGTTCCATGCACAGAATTCCTCATCTGACCTTGCTGTTATCATATTGTCCTTGGCCTGTAGTCAGCATTCTTCTTTGATAACTCATTCAGATAAAGGCACATTTTAAACTAAAATCTTGCTTTCCAATCATCAAACATTTAAAAATGATTCATGTTTTGTCTTTTAAGTGACTCTTACACTTTATCTCTTAAGTGCATATTTTCTGTGAGATATCTCAGTACCATGGACTGCTTTGCTGTGAATTACAAGAGTTCGGCTGCAGCAGAAAATCCTTGTAGCAGTCAGTGCTCATTGATGAATACTGAGCCACTGATACAGCAGGCAGCGAGGGCTGCAAGGATCAGATTCCTTCTGTCTTCAGTTTTCAAGCTAAGTGATGCATCTGAAAGGTTCTTTTTGGGGTTTCCTGCTTTTAAACATTGAGTTTCCCTACAGAAGCAGAAGTAATTGAATACTAAAACACTTACTTTAAAAAAAAAGAAAATCTAATATGCATTTCAAGTGCAATAATTTTTCCCTGGTGGAAGAGGAACACTTCATCCTCTCTCCATCTGATCTGACAGAGTTCATTAGGGACTGTAGATTCATTTCAATTAGATTATTGGATTGTACAGTTATCCAAAAGCATAGGCATTTCAGAGCTCCAGAATGTTACTTGGAGTTCTGATAACAAACATCATCTCTTAGCCAGGCAAGACAGAGTTGATGTCTGACTTCCATCAATCTATTTTGTTTTCTGGATGATCTAAAATTTAGGAATGCTGCAGTGTTGTAATGGTATCATGGTGATGGGAGAGTGGTGACAAGTCTGGAACTATCTTTTTCCAATCCTCAGTCTCTGAAATGAGTGCTGTTCTGGAATCAGCATTGTTCTGGCATTTTAGCAATTACCAGACCTGTTTCAGCAAATCTGTAGCGAGGGTATAAAGGAGAAAGACAGAGACCATCTGGGGTTGCTTCTCTGTTAAATAAGGGAGATGATTTTGCTTGAACCTCCTCAGAGCCTTCAAGCAGGTTTTATTTACTGAAGTAACCTCGATTGCTTCTTCCTTTGATGTAAGGTTCAACCCTGAAATACGAAAGCTAAGGAATCGTACTGGCTTGGGTGGGGCGAAGATGAAAGGTCCTTGTTAGGGTTTTGTGTAGGCTGCTGTTGCTGTTCTTGTTTGCACCTTCCCAATCTCAGCGTTATCTTGCAGCACGGCAGGAGCCAGCGGAGTGGATGCAGGCAGGACTTGTTCAAGGCCCTGGTTTAGCTTGGCAGGCAGCAAAGGAAGGTTTAGGGGATGTATATCTGACTTGTTCCCTTACAATAGAGGTCTGCTAATGCCATAAGCTAGATAATGAACAAGAACAAATATTTATTTGCCATTTACCCTTTTGCTAGTCCAACCAAATGTCATGTTGGAGTTCCAGTTATTGCATCTGTAGACAAATCCAAATAGCTTGGTAGTTATGTTTATTCAATGTATAGGGTTGTTTAGACTGTAGAGCTTTTACTGAGTTCTGCTATGAGTCACAAATGAAATATTTGTAGATTCTGTAATGGTACTTAGAATTAGATGAACTCTATTAATCAGTTAGCATGAGCTAATTGACCTGGAGCATTAACATGCCTAAATAAAAAGCTATTTCAACATACCAATGCATACCTAAGCACAGTAACTGTAATCCCAATGTCTCATTTCCTTGAGGAGAGGGGCAATAAATAAAAATATTTTATCAACATCTTCCAACATCTGGTCACAAAGTACTAATACGTTTTCACTGTAATGAGGAGCTAAAAAGTATGAGTAACTTATGTAGGAAACTTGTAACTATCCTNTTTTTTTTTCCCCTGCACTTGCTACAAAAAACATAGTTTGTTTTCTCAAGGCATTCCTTGAAAGCCCTGCCCTTCTGGACATGGTCTGTCATCTGCCTGAAGTCTTTGCCCTGAGTGCACACAGCTTAGGAAGCAGGAAGAATAGCAGTAAGGAAAAGACTGCTCTTCATTTGCCAGATCTGAGGATAAATTGTTAGGTGAGCTACGAGGATTAGTGAATTGGGACCAGCTTACTGCACTACAGAACTCTTTGAAAAGATCTATTTAAAACAATGCATCTTATCACAAAATGCAGGAATATGCAAAATGGCAAGCCTTGAAAATGTAAAAATAAGGACAGATTATGAAGTTATTTCCTTTCTAAAGACAAAATTTCCTGCTCTCTGTATCTTAGAAGGCACAAGTATTTATCTGGGACAGACTGCACACTTACCATCCTTTCCACAATTATGATCTTTGGTCCAAGTTGTTTGTGAATTGCAAAAATATGGATAAGTCTAAGTGTAAACACCATAAAGTCAATGGCAAGTATTGTACGGCCAGCTTGGAAAGTCGAGTTCAGCATCCTGCAGAACACATGGAATGAAATATCAGCTCTCAGCAAGTACTGCTAATGTCTGTACAGTGATGAGAAATAACCAAAGGATGGAGGAACACTCTTTTCTCTCTCTTGGCTTCAATGAGATTTATTAACAAATTAAAAAGGTACCTTGAGCAAAAGGGATTTCCAAAAACAAACAGAAGCAGAACTTTTCAGTATGTGTGTCTGAATATATCAATATATCTTTTTATTATCTCTAGGGCAACTTCCATGATTTCCGCAGAACTTTAGAGGTTCCTGCTGCAGAAACTTGTCTCAAAGCTTGTAAAAATGAGTGTTAGAGCCTGTCCTCTCATGCAGGTGAGAGTCAGCTGTCGGTTTATTTATATAGCCTTTGGTACTGATGCTCACCACCTCACATGGAGCAAATATATACCTGCAGGTTACCCCAAATATGAAGAGAAAGATGGTCACCATATCACATTTATTCCAGTTATCCTCCACATATAGTTTAAATTTTTTCATTAAGTTTGTATCTTCATCTGTGTAGAAACTCTGAAAAAGAGAAATAACCATTGGTATTGATCTCTTTCCAGTCTCACTATTTCCTTCTGAGTTTTAGCATAATACCTGTTGCCTTTTTCTCTTTCATTGCAGAGAGCAAAAACAAATTCTGAGTGAAGTAAGGGGGAGAAAAAAAAAAAAGCTGTTAAACAATGCAGCTTCCAGTCAGAGCTCAGTTTCTAGGCATTGCTGTCTAAACAGCATGAACAGTGTTGGCATTTCTGTACTGGAATTGTCAGTGAAGGCACATTTGATTATCTAGGGGAGGAGTTGGCTTTCTTAATTGGGTTTTAGCCTGGCAGTCTTCATGTTTTACAGGTTTATAATGAAATGTTCTTTGATCCAGATATTTTCCATGTCCTCCTCTGCTAATGGCCTCGCTGCATAATTTCAAACAAGTTGTGACAAACTTTCCTGTCTCTTTTGCTTAAATAATGAACACCTACTGGTTCTTCCAGAATAAATGGTTGTAACTGCATTTTTTTGTGTCTAAAGAGAAGAGCCTTATGCACCCATAGCTGGCAACACACTTGCACCACTGTTATTATTTCAATTTTTAAACTGAGGACTTTCCAAAACAAGTAATAGGAGACTAATGGAGAAGGGCTTTGGGGAGTTGATGGTTTTGTTTAGTTGTTGTTTTTTTTCTTTTTAAGAAAAGCAACTCCAAAAGAGATCTACTAAAATCTTGAATTCAAAAGTATTTTAGGAAATGTCACAAATAATCTAAGTTAATTTACTTGTGATTTTTTTTTTTAAAAATCAGTTCCCAGGAGGGAAAAATCTCCTAAAAATATGTACCGCTGTCTGCTGTGTTTCCAGGTATAGAATATAACTTCCAACCTCCATTATTTGTGGTGGGAGGGTCTAGTTCTGGGGAGAGCAGTCAGAGAGGGGCTTTACAAAGCAAAGAATATCTGAATGCTGGCAGCCTGCTTGGCTGAGGCTGCATTAGGATGGAAGAACAGAGATAGAGCTGTGGGTTTATATGGTGGAGCCAGAGCTTGCTCTGGGAGAGGGAGGTGAGATGTTTAGGATAAGGTAAGATCTGTATTGTTCACCTGATATTTTAAATCTCCGAGCTTGTACAGTTACACAGATTGTAGATCTGTTGAAAATATTGCTGCAGGTTTTACTGTGCTGGTGCTGAGGTGACGCAGGTCACTCACCTGTCGGATCTCTTCCAAGACAAGGGTAAACACCCAGAAGTAGAGTACAATTTCTTTAACAGATGGACCCTGAGGGGGAGGTGGTTTAAAGTCCAGCAAAAGCACATAAGTAAACAGAAAGAGAAAAGCAAAGTACATTATAACATTCCCCATAAACACAGTTACAGGGGCACTCCAGAATTTTCTCCACCGGGTAAACATGAATGTCGCCCATGCTGTGTTTGCAGAAGGGTTCTGTTTTTCCAGTGTGTCATTTCCTCTGCAAACCAAACAAAAAAATACATGCTTGGTGACAATCTCCTAAAATTAGCTCATGGGAATGGGCTCAGCGTTATTCTATATAAAGCTTCTTGTAAGATAGTAACAGGCAGATGCTGGGGCTGGCCAAGGGGGAAGGCTGTAGAAGTCAGAGCAACCACATTACCATAGCAGAAATATTTCAAATCAAAAAGAAGGTTTTGAAAAACGAAGTCAGATCAGAATTGTGTGCATTTTTATTATTTCAGTTTAGTTATAGTAATTTTATTAACTTCATTGTGTTCTGCATGGACTGCAAATGCACAAGGAGGGGGAAGGGTAATTGGTCTTTATAAACCTAAATAATACGAAAGAAAAGAAAATGGCCGATGAATTTTTGTGAGTCAGCCCTTAATTATTTTGGCTCTAAAATTTTCTTGCAGTGTTTGCCTGCAGAAGTTCTTCTTGTTGCTGTGGCTTTAAACCTCTGACCCAGTCTCTAAGTGCTGGATCATACTGTGATATGATACACAAATAAGACTGTGTTTCTTGACAATCCTTGCTGGAATCTGATAGGCCTGCTGAAGAATACCTTGCTCCTTTGCAGAACTGGCATCTTGCCCTTTGTGATTAAATTAGAGTAAGTTGCAAAAGAAGCAATATAGAAGCCTTTTAGTGTAAGAGTTGACCTCATAAATTATGTATTAAGGTAGTCTTTGAGTGTTGTGGAATGATGTAAGTATTTTGGTAACTGAAGGGAAATTTGACCTGTACATCTACAGCTGTTTTGCTGTGTTTTGGAACATGAAGTGGTTGGAATGGAAATGGCAATGGAAAATATCCTGTGCAGAAAATGCAAGTTTGATAGCAATTTGATCCTTGTGTGCGGATTTATTTCCACATAAAATGCTCTCCTGTGTAAGCTAGGGATGTTATTGGACCTTTAATTTTGTGATTCTTACTCTGAGGAGTTTGATCTCTAACAAAGAATGTGCACACTAGGGTGTGTTTTCAGTTTCACCTCACAGAAAATAAACAATGACTCTTCACTGGTTTTTAATTTCCTCTGACGATCTTGCTAATTATTAAATACATTTGTTACAAGGAAAAAGTTCTCCTCCTGGCCAATCTTTTCTATATGTCTGATTCTGTACTATCTCTCAATTTATGACATCAAGAGATACATTCCCATGGTAACAGGCTAATATCATAAACAGATAATTGCAGCTTTACTGTAAGATGCTGAAATAGATCTGGGAGGGAGAGAGCCTCTTTGTTAAAATAAATTGCTAGGATAATAGCAATTGGAACGTGGAATGTAATGACCAAACCATGCTGCTCTCAGGATGTGGAAGTGCTTTATGATATTGCTTACAAATAGCTCCCAAGAGGCAGATGCTTTTACACCTATTTTATAGGTTAGGGAGGGAGAGCGAAGAACTAATGATTTTCTCCAATATACCAGCAGTTAAATTCCAGAGGTATAAATAGAACCTAATAACTCTAACTTGGTCCAGGACTTTGTACTGCAGCTGATGCTTCCTCTCTAGCACTGTTCACGTATTTCTGGAGTTCTCTTTAAATCATGGAAAAGCTAAGTGGCAATTTAGCACTCCTTAGCCATTAAGAAGACTTTGTGCCAATCAAAATCTGCTTATCCTGACTTAAGTCCTTGTGGTCTCACAGGTTTTGGTGACGAGTGTGTGGTAGAGGTCAATGACTGACAAAACTTTTGTGCTCAGTTGCCCATTTGTGTGATGCTCCCTCTAACTCACAAGGCTACTCAGGGCACATCTGTTAAAATATAAATTAAGAGCGTGAGAAGCTGACTCAATGTAAAATTCCCTGGTACTGAGGGGTGGCTGCAAGTACACCTTTGTAAGGAAGTATGCAGTGATGTAAGGTTTTGCTGAGAACCTTCTTTCTGTTCAGCTCAGTAATCTGATAACTTCCTAAAATCCATTGTGTATTGGCCATCACGAGCTGATGGGAATGTCAGAAAATGCTATTTGATTCCCAAGTAAGTTCCTTTTTCTGTAGAAACTACCAGCTCAGAAAAAGTAAACTGGTGTCTCCTTAAAGCAGTGCTATATCCCTGTTTATTTTCTGTATTCCTTTTAGAGGGCAACAACAGCAGTAATGAAAGGGCACAGCACTTCTTGAATTTCTTGGCCCTTCAGCTGCTCCTTAGATCATTAACTGATCACTAATTGGCAAGAAGTGTCCTGTTCTTTGAATGTTGTCAAAAAAGTTACATTAGCTGAGGGTTTTTAACTTACCTGTCTTCTTCCTTGGAGAAAAACAGAGTCCTCTCTGAATCCAAACTGTCCAGCTTTCTAAATGGCTCTGGCTCATTCTTTGTTTGTTTTTCCTCACTGTAAGGAAATAAACTCATTAGTTAAGAGATGATGCTTTGCCATTTTTCACTACTGAATTGGCATTGATACAGAACTGCTAGCACTTACGTATCTTGGATCTGCTCTGCTGGGGAGCTATTAAATAGGACATAAATTTTATCTTTACAAATTCTGTTTATTTTTAAAGAAGAAGCTGAAGTCACCCAAAAGATTCAGAGAAGTGATAATTGGTGTGCTTCACAAAAATGGAGCAGGATGCTCAGTTTCCTCAAACTAGTTATGATTTAAGCAGAAATAAACCCCTCAGTCAGTCTTAGAAGAGAATTGCTCGATGCTCCATTCCTAGTTACTCTTAGAAGCAATTAAGGAGGGAAATGCCAGAAGCAGCAGGGGACATGTGACAGTTCTTGCATTTCCAGGGAAAGGAGGCAAAAAAATGGAAATTTAGAAAGGGTTTCTTTGATTATGTATAATAATTTAAACCTTTCCATGAAAACTTTGCAAAAATATCACATTAAATGAATTTGTGAATCTGGCATCCAGAAGGTCATCTTTAGTGATACTGGCAGAAGGAAAATCTTAAGTCAGCATTGACAAACAAGTTTTCCTCATTTTTAATGTAGTTTAAGAGTTAAGAAACATGTATTTCATAATAACATGTCATTTCATATTGCCAAGCCTTATGATTTATATATAATTCTCTGGATGTTGTGAGGTTTTCCTGAAGTTTCAGATTCTCAGTTTTTACAACCATCTGAGCAGCTTGGCTGCTCTTTTTTTCTTCTTTTTAAAATTTTATTTAGTTGGCTGGGTTTTGAGGTTTTCTTGAAAGAAATTCCATCCATTATAAACCCCAACAAAACAAAACCAAAGTTTGTAAAGCACTGAATTTGAAAATCTTAATTGATTTTGATTGACTGATAATTTAACGTCAGTCCTGTGTTTTTAAGCTTGACTTATGGTTATCAAGGCTTGTGGCTGATAACACTGCTTTGTGACGGCTGTTTTCCTTGGATAACATACTGAGGTTTGAGCCAGGCATCTTCAAATCTAGAAACAAATGGTGCTACAGCTCCAGATATTCTACACATTGCTGTGTAGAATCTGGAGCTGACAGAATTCCAACAGGCTTTCGTGTAGACTGTGCAAAATAGAATGGTCATTGATCTTTTAAGTTTGGCAACAGGCACTAGCACAGGACACACAAGTCACTCGGCCCTGTAGAAAACTGATTTTTGGTTAGGTGATACTAGGTGATGTTACTGTTTTAATCACTTCAGGGAGAAATTTTGCGTCTGGGTACTTTTTATGACTTACTTATTCATCTTGTTCACCCAAATAGTTGTGTTTATACCTGAATGATATTAAATTTGTGTAGATTAGGAAAGGACACCAGAAGGCACAGATTAACTTGAGGATCTGTGTGCTTGTAGACATGTCTCCCCACCATATTTTTGTCAGGAAGGCCTGAAAGTCAAGAAGAGAATAGATGGCTTTAAGATCACAAAAAGGTACTGGCAGATGAAGTACACCTGTGCTCAGTGCTCCCAATTTAGTGAATGCTCAGTAAACCTCACAGTTGCAGAGCAAACAGGTTCTTTGTGTGCCCTTCTGCAGATGTTGAGTGGGCAGAGTTATTCAGAGACCAATGGAAAGAACAGCAAGCCAAATGCAATCAAGCAACATCTGTAGTACTAAGGAAGCCCAAGTCAGGCACTGGGAGATAAAAGCAGCATCACTCTTAATTTAGCTTTGTGTATGCAGAGAGAAGTCAGGTCGTGACAGCAAAGCTGGAAAGTAATTTAATTTCACTTTTATCAGTGAGCTCTCCCTTGAATCTGAACAAGGAGTTACCTCACATCTTGGAGCAGCTTCATTATGCCCCAGGCAGATTTACAGTGCTTTTCTGATGCTTCTCTGCGAGCAAGGAAGGAATAAAAAGCAGACAAGCACACGATGGATTAAGGGCTAAACCTTCTCCTTAGCACACTGGTCTGTGTGCCACCTGGATGAGAGGGTGGGGAAAGGGGGAATTGTGCTGCTTTGGCAAGGACATGGTATAATGTCCTCTTTGTCTGTTGCTAGGGGGAGAGAAGAGTCCCTTCTCCAAAGAATGGTTCTTAAGGGAATAGATTTATTGGGGTTGTTCAGTTCCTGTGCTATCCTCTCCTGTGTCCAGCTTAAGGTCTTGAGGGCATGTAAAACGTACCTGGACACCGTCATGTGCGAAGAAAGTCTTTGCATCTGCCTCTGTGGCCAGCTGAAGGCACGTGGTTTTGCTCCAGTACTGATTTTTCCTCACCAACAGAGCAAACGCTCTCTCCTCGCTGTTGTGGTAGCATTCACTAAACAGTTCTGCCACATGAAGGAAACACAAACAAACAAAAAAAAATGTATCTCTTGGGTGATCCTCTTGAGGTGGATGAAATAACACTCTCACACTTTGAAGGATGAGTTGTCATGCTGTCCTCACTCCCCTGAACAGACTAAAGAAGACAAGTAGCTCAGCTTTGTCTCGTAAACAACAAATCCTTTATTTTAAGACAGAGCAACTTGACATACAATAATATTAGAATTGGTTGAGTGTTATGGCATAGTTGTCTCCAGAGAAACTGTTTCTGGAGCTTGGAAACTAGGATAAATTTAAATAGTCAAAAAAAGAAAAAATCAAGATCTTCTCATTAGACAAGATCTGACTTCTTATGTCTGTTCTATTCTAGTGGTTCTCTTGATTATCTCAGTACCTTTCCTAAGTCAACCTATACCTTGTTACACTGTGAGGCTGGGCAGAAAGATCAAGCGGACTTAAAATGATATATAGACATCTTTTCTAGCAAATGTGGTATTTATCATTCTTAAAGAAAGTTTGCTTTGCATAATCCAGGCCAGAAATTAAAACTGAGGATCTGATCTAATATTTATCAAAGCCAAGAAGAATTTCTTTGTATTGGATTAAGGCCTATAATTCCATGGCTAATTTACTCAAGCCCTGTGATTATATCGGAACCTGATTTTTAATTTTTCTAATTAATAATGGCTCTGTGAGAAGAAGGGAAGATGGGATCTCGTGTAAATAATGTAGTAATACTCGCATGAGCCCTTCAGCTGCTTGATGACCTATCTCAAAGGGAGAGGAGCCTCTGGATTTGTTTCCATGTGTGGGGCATATTTTAAAGCCCTCTCCTCACAGCAGTGAAGGTATGGATTGGACTGAAGTCATATCAGCTGAGAACCTTGTGTGCAGGCATCTGTTTCTAAAGCAAGCAAAAGGGAGAGGACTCAGCATTCCAGCATTGCGGATGCCTGGATCTGGCTGCTGTAGGGAGGGGCATCTTGTCTGCTGCTAAACCAGCCTGAGCCTCTCTGCAGTTTGCAGTGCACTTGGCCCTCTTCTGGGTGAGGTAATCTCAAATTATTTTTAGCTGCAGTGACAAAACTTAAAACTTGTTGCTCTAGTGGCCCTTACAGAGCAAGCTTGATATTGCAGGAAGAGCAGGCTGCTGTGAGCCTGGAAGTGTTTTGGTTATTCTATCTTCCACATCACTGTAACACACCTTGTACTAAGGTCAGACAATTAAAATACCAACAAGCAGTAGGAGAGTATCTGTGCATCCCAGGGGGTCTGTCTTGGAAGACAGATTTTTCCAGAATGAGTGGGTTTTAAATCTTTCCTCTGTATCTGAATGCTTGGGACTGCTTGACTGCATGACTTAAATTATTCATGAGAGTTGACCTTTAACAACTGAAACAGTATTTTTTTTTTCACTTGCTTGCCTTCCAGTAGCAGTTCCTTCTTAAATTTTCAATGCCATTCAAAAAGTGCCATTACTTACCAACAGCGAGCTGCTCATACTTGGCCTCTTTCATTATACAGGCTGCTTTGGTCTCTGTCTCCAGGCGGGACATCTCTTTAAGGATCTTGCAGGCTGCTAGAGCTGAAGCTACACCCTCCTGACCCTGTAGAATTGGAAGGGGTGCTGCTGTCACCCTCCACTGGAGGGCATTTCTGGGCGGGGAAGACTCCACTATGCTACACATATTACAGCAACAGAAAGTTCACACTTTTCAAGAAAAATCCTCCCTTCAATACAGATTTGAAAGTCGAAAATGCTGATCAAAATGACAGTTTTTATGATATTTGAGAATTACAACCGCATATTGTGGATGCCCCATCCCTGGCAGTGTTGGAGGCCAGGCTGGACGGGACATTGAGCAAACCTGTCTAGCCGGAGATGACCCTGCCTGTTGCTGAGGGATTGGAACTGGGTGATCTTTAAGGTCACTTCCAACCCAAACTATTCTTTATCGGTAGTTCTTGTGCCTTGTAAGGCTGGACACTTCTGGGTCCAGGCTCTTAGAGGGACCTGGTTTGGGATAGCAGTCAAGGACTGAAAGGAGAATAATGTGCCCTGGAAATAGAGCAACACATTCTCACTGTGTCGAGATGGCTCCGACACAGCTGTGAGACGAAGGAGGGAGCACAGCTGGCAGAGGCAGGACGAGCAGTGTGACGGGTGCCCGCACACACGCCCAGAGCCCCGCGCGGTGCCCGTGTGCCCGCACACACCCACCCAGAGCCCCGCACGGTGCCCGTGTGCCCGCACACACACACCCAGAGCCCCGCACGGTGCCCGTGTGCCCGCACACACACCCAGAGCCCCGCACGGTGCCCGTGTGCCCGCACACACACAGCCAGCGCTCGCAGCCGCGCTGCGGTCCCTCTCCGGGCCAGATGCGCTCCTCCGGAGCGTCAGGGACGGAGCCTGAGAGCTCCGGGTCTCTGTGGGGGCAGGGAGGCTCCCAGATGCGGGGCACAGGGCTGGATTGTGAATCAGGAGCCGATTATGCCAGCTGGAAGCTCGGCCTTGGGGAGCGTGACGCTGCTCCCGCCGCATCGAGCACGTAGGATGGAGATGCTGCAGCGCTCCGGCTCCGCTCCCGTCACGCCCGGAGCAGAACAATTGGCGATTGTCGAGGCACAAAACCCGTCCCTGGGAGCTGTGAGACATCCAGGGGAGGGCAGGGATCTGATTTACACCTGCTGCTGCCCTCCCCGCGGTCAGGAGCCGCGCAGAGATGAAAGGCCCTATAAATGCCGCCTCTGGTGTGTTGGAAACAAACCTATCTGTCATCTGAGCCGCAAGGCTGAGCAAAACAAAATCTCGTAAACTTGAAAAATGCCAATACTTCACCTGAAGCAGCTACAGCTCTGAGCTTACCATAGCCCAGAAATAGTTTGCCATCTTGTGCCGGTTTTGAAGTACTGCCCATACAAACAAATCCCTCCAAGGATTTTCGCTTTTCTGGTTCATGTCCAAGGGCCCAGGTAATCGCTTTGCGTTCGTTTTGTCCTGAAATATGGTTTGTAGAATTTAAAACCTGAATCACAGTCTCCCTCCATACAAATTATGTGATCTAGCATGCTCTCAGCCTTGCTGGCTGCTTCATACTTCTTTGACTTTTCAGCAGGACCAAAAGGTAATTAGCTCATTCTGTACTGAGTTAAAGGGTCCTCGTGTCCCTGATATAACCCAATATGTGTGAGAACATTCTGGATGAAATGGTGACTCTGCTGACGTCAATGCTAAAGTTTTCATTGACTTTATTAAGGCTGGGTTTCACCACTGGTGTGTAATATCAGACAAGACAAACCTGTGATTAACTAATCTGAGCTTGCCTTCAATTATATCAGACTCTGCTCGGCTGCCACAGAGGACATAGCTTCAGAGAAAAGGGAACAAAAGGCATTTTATTTCATCAGAAATAAATCTTGCCAAGGCCCTGTACAGGATAAGAATAGAGTACATCAATACTCCTTTTTAGTCTTTCCTTTGAGAAGCCTTTCCCTCATGCAGAGAGCAGTTTAAGTAGAACACTGCTTCTTCCTTTAGCACTTGATAAAAAAATTGTCTAGAGGAAGTGAAGCCACTTAGGTCAAGTTCTGAGTTTTAAGTATTTAAAAACTACCTTTTTATCTATTGTGTTGGTTATAAGTAGCCAAGGTGTATTTATTTTTAATTAAAGAGATTTTCATGACAATATATTTTTTAAAAATTTAAATTACAGGATTCTGTTCAGATTTATTTTAATGGCATTTTTGGGAATGCTGGGGAGTGTTTCTTCAGTTTGTAGTGAGCTATTGAATCAACTAAATTGCATTGAAAGCCTTGCAGGAGACAAAGATCTCCTAAAAGTCTCATCTGTGTTTGTAACCACTAGTTCCTAACTTGAAAAAAGACACACAATTTGGCAGCAATGACTCTGGTATCCCAGTACTGTGATGCTCTTTCTGTTGCCAAAGATAATGGGATCCAGCCATGAGAAGAAGCTTTAAAAGGGAAAAAGCTGATAGGCAGCAGGAGCTGATGTCTGAATTGAGCCTTATCTACAGCTCTGGGCTTTGGCTCACTTGCTGCCAAATGCCAGAAAGGTTAAGTGAGGCGTTGGGGGAAATAAAATTATTTCTGGAAAATTTTTAGGTCTGGAGTATGCTTAGTGACTTTCAGAGGTGTTGTCTCAAGTTGTTCATCCTTGTGAATGAAGAAACCATATAAAGTATCAAACTTAAGTTTTCATATTATTAATTAATTTAGCTAGGCTTTATCAGTCTCAAATAAGATTTTTTAAATTAGTTTCTAGTTTTAACAAATTTTAGGTGTATTTAGAACTTGACAAATACCAAAAGGTTTAATTTGTTTGTCTGAAACTGAACCCTAATGAAATTTTTAATACATCTTTGTTTTGAAACCTTGTGCACAAACTTATTTTCAATGTTTTTGCAAGCACTTTGGTACTTAGGCATTTTAATGTTAAATGCACTGTCATAATGCAAAAATGATGATGCATCTATTGCATCACTGTGGATTATTGACATTCCACATTGGCACCCCCATCAGATATTATCCTTGTCATAAGCTGGCCAGCACACTTGCCAGGGCCACGTTACACAATTGTTCATATTCCTTGCTCTGTGTTCTGGCACTCCATAAAAGGACAAAAATGATCTAAAGGCAAATATCAAATACTGAGTATTATTGAATATCAATATCTAAGTGCAGTCTACTCATACAGAGTATAAATTTGAGAATAGTTTAGTGTACAAAGATGACCATTTTCAGACCTGGGATTGAAAATCTGCATTGCCTGCTTTTCTTTCTCCTAGAAAATTTGCCTTTCCAGTACTACTTCTTGAAGTTCTGTATGAGAAAAGCAGACCACTATCTTTATGTCTAATTATTCCTTAGTAAATGTAGATCTTATTTCTATTCCCCACACATCTTAAACTAAATCTGTTCCCTGCCCCACCCCAAAGATTAGATCTAGTTAAAATTGTACAAATTCTAGATTGGAGGGGAGCAGAACAAAGGTGTGACTCACGGATTTCTTCTTGCCTCCATGTCTGAGGTCTTGATAGAAACCTTTGCATGCATCATGAAGAAAATCCTTGAGAACTTTAGAGACCTCACTGAGAGTGAAGAGGGGGCAGATCTCCTTCTGCTCATTTTGCTGCTGACCAGTGAGCCCTGCCAAGGTCAGTTTGCTTTCTTCATGTTTCTTCAGGAGAAGTTCATAGAGGAGACATTTCTGAGAAACGGAACAGTAGAGTCTCTGCAGACGACTGTAGGTCAGGAATTCATAGATGTTAGCCCCATTGTCAATAAATAACTTTACAAATTCTGGTTTATTGTTGACCAGAGCATCCATCATCACTTCCTCCAGGTCACAGGACTAGAGAGATGAAAGAGAAAAAAAAAAACAACCAAAAAAACAACAAACCAGAAAAGGAAATTTTAAGGGATAATCATGGATGGATGGATGATGACAGAGGTAAGATTTAACATGAGGACATGCACATTTTGTTTTCCATCAGTCAACAGTGAGTACAATGAGAAGCAGGTGGAACTCTCTTCATTTTTCTTGGAGAAAATGTCTGTGCCAGCATTAATATTAAAACATCAACATAAATTGCATGCCCTAGGATTCAATGTGGGGTACCCACCTCACTGGGTATTTAGACAGCAGTTGAAAACAGTGACATTCTTCATGCCACCTTCTAACAGTAATATCTGCCTGCTTCTTGTGCTTTGTAAACTTTGGTTTGTTTGCTTTAAGGCCTGTATGGAAGGGGAGGAAGGCTGTTGCTCTCAAGCAGCTCAAGAAAGAGATGATGACCGCTGAGTTATTCCTTTGTCTTTAGTTATTATCAAAGAGGGGGCCAGAAAGACAAACAGTCTCAAGAAGTATAAAATCCCTGCCCAATTTGTCAGTAGAGTGTGCAGGTACTGTTAAAAACTGAAGGCAACTTTTGGGATGCTCCAGTGTCCTGTACACATTGGAATATACACTGAGTGTCCTCTAAGGCAAAAAACCCTGGTACCTTCCACTCCACATCACCATTGAATATTTCACTTTTAGCAATGTCGACCCTATTCCAGGCCACTGCCAGCTTCAGTTCATCCAGATATTCCTTAGCCTCCTGACTCTGACTTTTACAGGCTGGAAAAAAAATAGGAAATGCAAATAAAGTCAGTACTTTAGTTACGCTTAATTTAATATAATATTGGTACTTTGATTAGCAATGCAAGTTCTCCTTCAGCTGTCACAGATCTGTGGGTCATTTAACCAGAAACACCTCACAGCAATGTTTTTCTAAATTAAGAAACAGTAATATTCAAAAATGCTTTTTTTTTTTCTAGATGGACTCTTTATTAAAAGCATTAAGTTTAAGTGGCTGTTGGATATTAAGAGGGACACTGGGCTGCAGAAAGCAGGGGACAGCACTGGCTGTTGGTTTTGCCTTGTGTCAATTAGCACACCAGGAACAGAATGTTTTTTTATTTTTTTCTCCCATGCTAAGTTTAAGCTAGCACTAACCATTAAGTTAACAGAAACTGAAATAGATGGCAGGACAAGTAATGTCTTATTTCAGAAGTTATAGTGGAGATTTCTTATAGGAAAAGTAGATTGTTTCTGAAACAAAGGTGCTTTTGGTCTACGTGTGGGTTTTGGTTTTGTTTTCATGGAGATTTTTTTATGGTTTAATTGGAATAATATACTGCTCCAGTGTATTTCAGTTCTTTTATAGCCTCTGTTATTATGAGAAGCAAATAGTGAAATAAATGAGTGACTAAAATAGTGCCCTACAATAACATGACATTAAAAAGCAAACAGTAGTTTAAAGGAAGCTTACAAGAGCTGCAGTAACTGCTACAGTTAATTTGTCAATAAACAAACAAAAGAACAGTACATCAGAAATGAAATTTGATCCAAGAGTCAACTGAACTTGCACTGAAAAAAGAGGAAATATATTTATGGCACAGAAGTAAAATAAAAAAAACATTACAATATTTGTTTATTGTACCTTACCTTTTACTAAAGCTTTTAAAATTACTGTGTCTAGTTCTTCTGAACCATCTTGCTCAAAGTTGTGCAGAGTTAGAAGATGCTGGTGTGAAATAATATTCTGAATCTATTTGGAGTGAAAACAAATGTAATTTTGCACATGGTCCTTTGGATGTACATTAGTGCCCAAATGCCCAGTGGAGATCACCCATACAGTAATTCCCAAAATCTTATGTTCTAAATGTAAAGCTGAGGTTTGGCAAGAAGGCCAATATTATTAGTTTCCCATATATAAATAACTCGTAAGGCAAGGAGGGAATTACTGCCTTTTCCAAGTGACCTACCAGGTAGGAGGAACAGAACTTGGATACCCTGAGAACCAGAGCAGTGCTTTAATTAAAAGATCCTTCCTTAACTTACATTCTTATTTGACTCAAAGTCACGTTGTAGCCAGCATAGCAGTAGTTTCATTTTACCTCATCCTGCTTTGACATTTAAGTTTTGCTCTCTGAGTTGTTTATTTAAAAGCATAGTCTCTAACTCTTCTCTGAGAAAAAGTCCTCAAATATTGATATATATACAGTACTCTTCTCTTTCCTTCTGCTTCTCTATTTATTGAGTTTTCTTTCTCGCAGTGCAGCTGTACTGAGACTATGTTAGCCTCTGGCAATATTGCTTCTAGATGCCTTTCATCCCCTTTTGTTAGTGATCTGGTAAAGTTCTTCCTAATGGAATTAGTATGTGGAACTTTTAAAGCTGAGGATTAAGGCAGGGAATGCAAAGAATAAGTCGTGGGCCGGGTCAGGTGGACTTGGTTTGCCTCAGAGGCACCCAGTGCTCTTCAGTCTTCACACAAGGACAGTCTCAGAGTGGGCATTTATTTCTGAAAGCCTTATGCAAGTGTAGCCCAAAACAAAGAGCAAAGATCTCTGAATCTGTTTTGTCTTTCTGTTTGAAGAACAATAATACTTAAAGAACAAGTAACTGACAATAGATAGGATAATTTCTAAACATGCTTCATTCCACTTAATTTATTCATGCTTTTCCACAGCTAGGTTTCCATTTAACAGCTGTAGATCATGAATTAGGTCTCTTCTGTCACAGCTGCACAAGCTCCACAGCTGTGGATATAAATAATGCCTCATGTCCTGCAGAAGCACTGTCGGGTTCCTGGGAGCTGGCTGTTATTGGGGGAGTAATTGAGGAAGGACAGAGCCCTAAGTGTTCAGCTGAATTACTGGGGCAACAAAGTAGTTTGCATGATCAAATCACCACTCGGTTTTTCACGCTAGAGAGGCATTCTATGACACCAGGGTCAAAGCACTGGAGCTCCCAAAACTTCTGAGCAGCTTCTTGCCAAACCTGTACTGAAGGGGCTACCAAAGCTACAAGTGTTAGGAGACAGCTTTGTGAACATGATGACTTCTTAAGCATATGAACTCACTGTCACTGTCCACTGCAGAATGTCCTTCCACGGAAAGCTCTCCGCAGGGAATTTCTCCTTAAATTGCTTTTCAACAGCTTCTGGCATGATAAGCTGTGGGTCATTCATGAATGCAGCTAAGATGTCAGCTGTACCTCCAGACCCTGCTAAGATAAGCCAGGGAGCAGAATTTTCCAGCCCGCTGCAGATCCTCTGTAATTTAAAATAGGACGTTTTTAGAATTCATAAGTGGAAAGAACTTGTTATTCAAAAGAAGGACTTCTAGCAAACCAGGAATAAATGTGTACATGAATCAAATTCACTATGGAATCAGTCCAGACTCCTCTAAGCTATTAGGATTTTTTAAATTCTGTAGCAGGTCATCCATGTACAGGCCTCTGACTATGCTTCTTTTCATGACACATCTGCTGAGTAGCTAAGCAACCTGATTTGGACAAACAATGCATAGAATTTCCTTGACCCTGACTTTTTTCCCCTCAAATCTCTGTTTCAGCATAGTCAAGTGCAAGAGTAACCCTGTACAGAAATTATCAGCAGGTTGTTTGTTTTTTTTTTTATAGCTTTTATTTCTGTTTCTTTTGGTTTTATTTTTCTGTTTGCTAAACCTGGCAATGTGTTCTGAAAATCAGGATTTTGCCGGTGGGGATACAACACTGGACTACAGGAAAAAAACTACTGAATCATAGCAACTACAAGAGTTGAAGGCTACTAATTCTATTACTTTTATAATTAGAATGAGTCAGGGAGGTTGTTGAGAGAGGAAAGCAGAGACCATGGCATCATAATTGCAGAAATGTCTCTTTGTTGCCAGTCTGTTTCTTCCTCTGGAGTTACACAAGACTGCACTGATTCAATTGTGGTGAAGGGTTTTTTCCTTTAGTTTAGGTATTGAGGTTTTTAAAAACTGTTTGTAGTCTCTGGTGTGTATTATCCATTTTGAAAAATCCATTTTAAGATATCCATTTAAGAAATATATATTCTAAAAAGTGCAGCCATTCCCAGCACATGTCAGTTTAGAGAAACTCCAGACAGCCACTTTTTGTCTTCCAGTCACACTGTTCTGTAAAACTTTGAGAGGATTTACATGTCATAACATGGGATTTTTCTAAACCAAAGATATAGGAAACACTGCAGTATTTAGCTTCTCATGAAAGAAAGAAAGCAAGCTCATGAGGTGATATAATCTTTGTTTAAACAATGAGATTTCTAGTACGAGTGTGTGTTTTAGTCCAGCTGACAAAAGTTATGACAAGATACAAGAGACTGAAACTAGAAAACATCCCCAGAAAGGACTCATTATTCTGGAAAGAACTTACCAGCTTGCATGTCACAGTCTCAGCACTTAGAAACTTTAAATTATAATTAAATTATGTCTTTCCACAGGTTTTCCAGACTGAGAGTATTATTAAAAATAAAAAGTAAAATAAAATAGAAATCAAAGACTCTCTCCTTGTTAGCAGGTTCGTTAAGTTGTAGAACCACTCAGGGAAAAAAAACAAAACTGATCTTTTGCTGAAGAAGATTTGGGATTATTATCAGACAACACTCCCATCTTCAGTCCTACAGTGTACTTTTGCTCAGTGGAACCAGGATGCTCCCATTTTAAATGGCATGTCCAGCAAACCTGGTCTTGTGCTTCCTCTGAGCTCTGGGACAGACAGTTGTGTCATTGTTGCTGAGCAGCACTGATAGATTCCTCTTTTTTTTTCTTTTTTTTTTTTTGTGTATGTTCTCAAGCAATAACACATTATTAATGTTTCCCTAGATCTGGAGCTGTTTTCTGTTAGTTTGTTTTGGGTTTGGATTCTTTCTTCCTGCTGGACAAGCTGGCAATGGAAGTTTTAATGTTCAGCTGGTGCCTATTCAAAAGAAAATACTGGCAAATTTAGTATTAACAGAACTCAGTTCTTAATCATGCAGTGATGTGAAATTTGACTTTATGTGGAGTGCAAATAGATGTGTTTGTCATCCAGCCAAATTTTCCATAAATTTCTTAGCACCAGTTAACTTATTTTTCTCAAGCAGAAAACAACTTCTTACCTCAAGTGTTCCTGGTCCTCCATTTACCAGTAGGCAAAGCACGGGGATCTCGATGCTACCCGTTCCTGTGAAATAGATGGTTGAATTTTTAAAAATAACAGCTTTCACAAAACTATTGCTGTTTTGCTGACCCCTTGCTTATATTTCTCCTCTCGTGTGCTCGTTTGGGTCTCTACATGAGCCTGCAGAAGGCAGGCAATTGCAGAAGGATGTGGCAAAGGGCTGTGACCCAGCAGATGGGGCCATGGCCTAGGATTCAGGGCAAACAAAGCACCTTTGCCTTGGAAATTTTGTGTGATCCTAGGCAAGCAGTCCAGGCTGTTCTGACCTCAGCAGCAAATTATGGATATTGGCGCCTCTGTGTGTCACACCACTGCTGGCTTTTTTAAAATTATTTATTTGCTGCAGGGTTGTCAGGCTGGGGAGCAGTGCAGCTGCATCAGGGTGCAGCACAAGGTTGGTGGGTTTCCAGAGAAGATATCAGAGA
Organism: Thryothorus ludovicianus; assembly: GCA_013397245.1. Lineage (NCBI taxonomy): Eukaryota > Metazoa > Chordata > Aves > Passeriformes > Certhiidae > Thryothorus > Thryothorus ludovicianus. The sequence goes on along the minus strand of VZTB01009117.1, from coordinate 66,543 downwards.
CAAAGTTAGAGGATTAAAAGCTCTGTTCTGGGTGTTGTGCATGTGCTTAGTGTGTACTGAAAGGGGGACTGGAACCCAGGACAAAAGCCTTGTGAAAGGAGGATTTAAGAATAGGGAGAGGCTGACTCATCTGAGATGAGTCAGATAAGAGTTGATAGGAACCATATATTGCTCAAAGAGCTTAAAGTTTCATTCAGCACAGCCTGGTGTGGTGATTAATAACAACACAGTCTGATACTTTTAAAAGAAATACTAATGAAATATTTAACATGTCATGGCATCAGGGGAAGGAATGAGGTCAGGATCCCTGTCCTAAGTGATCCTCCCACAGGGGCCTGCATAGTTTCAGATGGTTTTTACAGTAAATGCTGAACTCTGCAATCCAAAGATGACTATAGATTGGCCTGAAGGAGCTCAATCAAAACAGTAATATCAAGAGATGAATGCCTCTTTCAGCTGGAAGATAAAAGGCATTTGGTTCAAACAATTTTTTGATGTTTCTCTTTGTAGATCTCCCAAAACTCAGTACAAATCTCTACTTGCTATTTTTTGTATCTCTCTTCTGATGACTAAAGAGATAAGGTTGGACTGAGCTGTAGCCAGAATATGGTTGGCAAGAAACTTAATTTGTTTTAGTGAATGGCATGGCTGTCACACCTCTCTAACGTGATGCTCTTTGAAGAGTGACCTCTGGGACTACAGGTTCCTCAAGTATGGCAAAGGCTACAAATATTCTTCATTTACCATATATTTAGATAAAATTTTGTCCGAGGAGGGTTGGGTGGGTTCTGACTTTATGCTGTGAATCTGGAAAGTCCTCAATTGCAAAGAATATTCAGTATATAAAAAATTTCCTCTAAAAGACTTCTGGGTGTTTTTTTAAATAGGGAAATTCCACATGACCTTATTAAAGTCTTTTACTTCAGTAAAGCCACATAGCTTTGCTCAGCTTGTTTATAAATGAGCTTAAATGAATGACACTGGTTTTGTTTATAGAAGATAACATTGAATTCAGTATGTTCCAGCAAAATATTTGTCATATGAATCAGCCTTCTCTGTCAGAATTATGTTCCCCTGAGATTTGTTCAATCAGGTTTGGTTTGTGAGCAGAAAGAGGCTGCTTTGTAACTCTCAGCACTGCAGCCTCAGGCTACCCTTACAGCCTGCCTGTGGTTGTTCCTATCTGAGTCACCAGGGAAGGATTCTTCAGGTGCATTTGTGCTCTCTGGTGCTACCACCCCATGGGCTATGTAAGTGGATATTCCATTGATGCACACAGCTGTGAACAAGTGAGCTCCCCCTCCTGTGTCAGCCGTGCCAGCACTGCACATATGACACAAAAAGAGCAAAGGTAAAAGTAACTGTATTATCTCAACAACTGAGTTCTTCCCACAAATAGCAGTAGGAGACCTGCCCAATACTCAAGTCTTATTATAAAAAAGTGTCACAGAGATCCAGATGGACATTAGATGCTATGGTGTTTATCCCAAAATAAATAGGGCTTAAAATATTTCAGAGGGTTTTGGAACAAGTCTTGTCTTCCAGTGTGGGAGCAGTTCAAGATTCTGTGTGTGAGAGGGGATAAAAGTCTACAACAAGGACTATTAATCTCTTAGAACCACTGGTAAAGGCACTTGATTCTGGATTTATTTTCCATATGTTGTCTTTTAAGGCCATTTGAGCTGTGCTTTGAAGCTCAGCTCTGAGCTACATTTAAGGAGATACAATAAAAGTCCAGATTTTTGGTTCAAGGAGAAGGTTTCTCAACTTCAGAAGTTACAGTCATTCTGCCTCTTCCACAATGACAAATGTGTTAACCTGGTCTTGCCACTGTCTGATTTGGGAGCTGTGGATTTTCACCTTTGCTGAGGCCGTACCCTCTGTGCTGTCGGTGTTCTCCAGGTGAGATGCCCTGCAGGAGCTGCTTACCCCCATATCCCGTGCGCTGCTCCGAGATGTACTTTTCCAAGGCAAAGAGGAGCTCGGTGGTTCCGTCCGGCCCGTCGGGCGTGGTGTGGTCCACCAAAATAAAATGGGAATGGTTGTGATCCAAGGAATACGGCGGGCCCTGGATATTGTCGTCCGACTGGTAGCGTACAAGGCTTTCACTCTAGAGAGAGGAGGGGAAATGTCAGTGCTCTCTGCAAAGCCCAGCCCGTGTTTTAGTATCCTTCCTCTCCAGTCCTGCTGCACCCTGACACAGCTCAGCACCTGTGAGACACTTGGATAGACCCTTAAAAATGGGTGAAGATGGAAAATCTGTTCCTTTTGGAAGCAGCCAGACTTGGCAGGACTGATAGCTGGAGTACCTGAAGTTTCCCTCTTGACCTCTGCAAAATACAGTGATATCAATCATTGTCTTTGGAATTCAGGTTTTGGAATTGTTTATTGGAGTAATGGAAAGGAGCCATGGGACCTGGTAATTGTGTATGGAGACGTGAAGCCTGAGCTGGTGTAAAGAGGGGCAAACATCCAGCAGTGTTTTGCCCATGTTTAGTCCATAAGTTAGTAGTCTGCTCCATATCTGTGTCAATTTATACACAGCCTTACTTAATTGACAGTGTTATATGAAATCTGACGATTATTCTCAGTTTGGAAATTGTATTCTAAAAGAGAGAATGGCAGACAAATTTTAGAAAAGGGGAATCCTCTTATCTTTTATTTTGGGTGAATGGTGTTAAACCTTTAAGTTATTTATTACTGGGGTTTTTTGCATAAACTCATCTTCTAGGTAAAACAGAACCCCTACAGTCTTTAGTTTTAAATATTGCACTACACACAGGCTTCTATACTTACACTTTTTCAAAGTCCCCGTTCTTTCTTAACACATCTTTCTTTCTCTCTGTTGCCCATCCACTTTGATACACCATTGAAGGCTGTAAATGTCTGATCATTCTTTTTCATTTTCATAATCATTGTCCTCTTGCAAGCAGATAGATTAACACAGCTGTTTGAAATCTGCATTTCCTTCTATCATGCTTCTTTTCCAATTCCTGCAGTGCTGCTGGGCTAAACTCACAACTGTCAGCTTGGTAGTTCTCACTGTGTATTGCATTTTTCTCACACTAAAAAGCAGTAAACTTGCATGTTTCTTATGAACAGTGAGCATCCCAAATTTCTTTCACTTTCTCTCTGTCTCTCATTCCTTGGGGAAAGCTTCTTGACATAATTAATTTCCTTCAGATTTTGCTTTGACAGAGGATGTGCCTCTCTTCTGCTGCCATGTAACATTAAACCTCCTCACCAAAGATCTGGCCTTTGATTAGGACCCAGAGACACAACAACCAATTGAAAAAGGCCTTTGGGGACTTTCCTCTTTATTCTCTGAAAATGTGGAAGTGATCTTTCAATGATATTTAAAGCATACCATTAACACAGAAGAGATGGGAGGGATCCAATGATTTCAGGGCTTGTTTTTCTCCTTGCTAGTGTGGGTTGTTAGCTCAATTTTAGACAACAAGCTGCTTGTTTTTAGTGCCAAGTATAAAGAGAGTTGGGTTTAGATCAACATGCCTGTCTGTAGTTCCTTTGTCTTAAAGTTACTGACTAAAATCCAAAATATCTTTGGGTGTAACTTGTGCCAGAAGTCATAGGGTCAGGAACGCTCTTTGCAAAATATTCCTAGACAAAGAATTTTGGCTTTAGTTGAGGGGCAGAAAATAAAAAGAGCGTGCACTTGTTTCGTAGCTCCTGGTAGGGGTAGGTCCAGATGCATTTTGATCACTTAGCCTAGAAGGGAGGTGAAATAGTTTGCATTTGCAAACTTTCCTGAACAAAATTTACCAACACAACGAACCGAATTCATTCCTTTGAGGCCCTTTTAGCCCAGCTGCCAAACAAATAGGTTAAAGTCTTCCAGCTGAAGAGCCCCATCTGATAGAGCACACAGGTAGCTGTCATTGGCAAAAAAAGAAGGGAAAGACCAATGACAATAAATCGCTGGTATGGTCTGGCAGTGTCTCAGCCTCTAGCTGGTACTTCCAGGCCCGTGTGAGAGAACAATTCAGGTGAACTCAAAGGGCTGTCTTTGTCATTTGTTTCTAAGCTTCTGCAGGGAAGTAAAATAGTACAGAGAAACTGTCATTCATTGCCATTAAACACCTATTTTGTTGTTATAATATTCTACTTAGGACAGACTGTATATCCAGTGACAGGAAGGGAATGCTATTTTTTTTTCTCTCCCCTTCTGTGTCCATTCAGAAGCCACCCTTTCAGCACCAGTTTTGTTGGGTGAGGTTTTTTTATTTGTTGGTGAATTGTTTTTGTTTTCTTCCCAAGAACTTTGATCCCCTTGACCCAATGTGAGCATTCCCTAGACCTCCCCATAATTAGGTGAAATCCTGCATGGCTGGTGGTATTTTGGGTATTTTTGTGTATTAAATGACAATTCAGTGGCTACTTAAAGAAAAAAATTGTCCCGGAATATTTATGCCTGGTGTCCCATAATATAAAATATGCTTTTTGCAGTATTTATGTCATAGTTAGGAGTAAGTGCTTCTGCAGGAAGTGGACAAGGGAGAAATCCAGGAAGAGTCCTTTATTCCGGGGTATTTTCTCGACATTCCACCCTGCGCTGCTCTCCGGACTAATGCCTAATGCTGCCACCCGCTGGCGCAGAGGGCACAGAACCATCCAAAAAACCCTGAGCTCTCTTTGCCTTTCCTCCCAAAACACAGCTTAAAGACCAAATCTTTTTGTTTGCTTCTTTAAAGTTACAACAAAGTCGTTCTGCCAACTGCTCACAAATTTTGTAAGGGTGCGGCTTATATCTGAACAGCAGAATAAGGGAGAAGTACCTTGATGTTATCCAGGATTTCTCTGTGCTGGATTTTCCTGAGTGAAGTTATTCCAATGGCAATCACGTTTAGTGTGGATGAGGTACTAGCCAGGGCAAGCTTCCGGACTGCTTGCACCAAGTGTCTTGTTACTCCTGCACGCAAAGCACTGGTGAAAATCCAAGCACCTGAAGTGGTTTTTAAAAAGAAGGAAATTTCTTTGTATTGCAATGTGTTTGTGTGTCAAGTAACATTACTTACAGTACTGGATTTAAGGGTCTTTCTTAAACAGATAAAGTGAAGAAAGGTCTTGATGGACTACAACTCTTAGAATTAAAATACATGCCAAGTACACAAGACTTTAATAAGGAAAACAAGAAGAAATTAGGAGCAAGCATTCTTCACATATCACATGATGCAACATTGCCATCTTTACTCTGATGTTAATATGCTCATCAAGAATGGTGTGTCCACTCTGGAGTTACTCACTGTCTACACATGAGCAGGAACGTCCCTGTACCAGGCAGGTCTGAGGAAGGGAAATTTCTGCTCGTGTTTCTCCTTTTACAAGGAAGAGGAATGAGACAGAGACAGGGAAGTTATTGACTTGAACTGAGGCCTGAACAGTCTCATGCAATCACCTCTTAGAAGAGCTCAGCCATAACCTGCCTAATTTGGAGTTATTTCTCCCGTTCTCGTGGATGTGTGGATAGTGAGTTCATCAGGATAAGAGAATTTACAGCAGTGTTGTTACAGTGACAAGGAATTTGGAGAACCCTAGGTAAACAGCAGCTGGCCTTTTTCAAGTATGTAATATAAAGAAACTGGAGATCTTGATGCTGCCCAGTCTGAAGTATAGAAGGCAGATGGAGATAGAGAATATCTGTGTGCCACAAAAGTACCAAAAAGAGTTCTGGTATTGGGCTGTGTCATGACAAAAAAGCAAAATTGGCACAGTCTGGTCCGGAAAATGAAGCTAAACCAAGAGCTTGCTGTGAGATGATCACAGCAATATATTTTCACTGTATTTTGCAGGTGAGAAATTCTTAATTTTGACCTAAGTTCACTCTTGTAAAAGTCAAGTTGCTCTGCTCTCCTCAGAATTATTTTGTTATGGCACAAAAGAGGGGCAATTGCATTTGGTCCCGTTTTGATGCTATCTTTCTAATGTCACCTCTGATGGAATAATATCAGGTAATTTTACACTTCAGAATTCATTACCTAGAGGAATTTGCTTTGAAAGAACTTATTTCTGTTGCTATAATACAATCATTTTCATTTTCAAAGGTATTTACATGTAAGTTGTAGTCAGCAAAGTCTTGCTTGAATTTTCAAAAATAATCCTGTGAGCAGGCCCATTGTCATTACCAGATCACTGGGAGCTAGGTGTGGGAATCCATCAGGAATACAAATTCCTTCTTTAAAGCCTAAAGCACTCACCTGTGCTTTCAGCTGCCTTTATAAATCCTTTCTTTAATGTGTCCCGTAGCCAAGGCTTCATCTGAAAATTTTCTTCTCCCCCCACTAAAGAGATAACCAAATTGGGAGCAGGTAGCTTCCATTTGTTGAGCATAACTTCAAATATAATTCCAGGGTGAATGTTACTCTGGACCTTCATAAACTTCAACAAACACAAGAAAAACTCAGTGAATAACAACAGGATAGAAAGACACAGTAAAGAATCTGTTCCTGGGAAATGCAGAGGGAAATTATCATCAACTTGGATATTTATGAAAAAATTATTTGAGCAAGATTTGATGGAGAACTAATTAGCAGTCTTCTGTGTAATTTCCATCTCACTAATTTGGTCAAGTCCATAGATTAGTTGTGTGTTGCAAACTGACAAATCCCTTAGAGCTTCCGTTCTGTCTTCATTTCCATGGCAGTCTAGCAACGCCAACAAATTTTAAAGGTGTTTTTTGTTTCTTCAAAAGCTGGAATATTTGCCTGATTTCATGTCTTGTTTTTCAGGACACGTTACATGAATCTATTGCTTCTTCCAGTTCTGTATATATTTTGGTTTTCTGCTTAAGACTTTATGATGAAACAAAACCTTGAGGCAGATTTCAGGAATTTCTAGGAATTCCTTCTGCTCTAGTATAAACTTGTGAATGAGACTAATGAGGAAGTGGTTCCATATACTCCCCTCCCTGTACATCAGCAGAACAGAAAGAGAACTTTAAGGAAAACCTTGAAACAGCTCAAAAATATGTTTAAAATGTAAAAATACATCGTGATTAATTTTTGGTGGGTTAAACCAGGGAAGGGATACAAAATTAAGGAAGCAGGACAAAACTGATTTTTCTTTTAAAGGGAAAAGTTATCACCTGTACTCGTATCATGTAATTGCAAGTCAAGTGATTGATTTCTGATATTAAAAGGAATGTTTTAGACCACATTCATGTTCAGGAAGGGGTGGTCCATATTTGGATATAATGTGGTGCCTCACTCTGTGGCACATTGTCCCTCACTGTTGCAGACTCTGTGCTTACTGCTAAGTAGTACCAGCTGAACAACAGCAATACAGTGAAAGGATTAAAACTCCTCAGTTCCCATACCTTTCCATGTTTCTTCCCAGAAGCTGTGAAGTCAATTTCTCCTATGCAGTATGGTAGCTCTCTTTTGAAAGATTCCTCTTTGTCGCTGCTGCAGAGCTTGGTTTCCATTTCCTCCATTGAATTCGTGAGGTGAGTGAGCACCAGTGGACCAAGATGTTCACTGGGATGACAGAAAGTTGGCAAATGAGAAGCCATTTAAACTGGAGAGACCACAAAAGCCATTAAAATGTATCTAGATGAGTTTTTAGTCAAATGTTTTACTTTTTTTGCTGTCATGCCTGCAATGTTTAGCTAAAATTGGAGCTCTTGCTACCAAGTGTCAGAAGCTGTATACAGAAGTCAGATTCCACAACAAACAACACTGTGTAACCTAAGGTACAAAACAACGTGAAGAAATAAGGCTTCCTAAACTCTCAGCAGACAGAAAACTGAGTTGCAAAATGCAAGATCCCACAGTCTCAGAGCCCAAAGGTGAGCCTGTTCTACAAAAGAGAAACAGGAGTCTCAACCACCAACTCAAGCAAGAGTGGGGCAGTGTCAGTGAGTGTCTGAGTCATGGTTTCTTGCTGTCACTGCTCCTCATGCTGCTCTGACTTATCTTACCCGATGGGAATGCTAAATAACTGAGTGGTGACGTTGTGTTTGTCTGGAGATGCTTTAGGAGAGGTTTACTCTCTGCTTCCTGCAGGATTAGGCCATTTATTTGTGACCCCAAGTATTTAAGGCCAGGCTGTTCTAGAACAAAGGTCATACAGCAAGAGTTGCTCTTCTGCATTATATGAGGCACTGAAAATGTCGGCCTGCTTTTCCTGTGTTCCAGTTTGACTGAACTGACAGAATTATGTTCTGAAAAATACAGATTTTAACTTGTATGCCTAATTTTGATTATTTTCAAAGCAAAAGCAATGAAATAGATTTCTCCCCTCTGCCTTCAGCTGCATGCTGAACTACATAGTGTTGAAAAAAAAGTAAATCCTTGTGACACTAAGCAAGCAATGGTAATCAACACTGCATTAATTTTTATTTCCTAGTCTGAGAGTTTTGCTGTGGGATTGAGAGTGTGTTAAACTAGCAAATCTCTTGTGGGTCTATTAGGATGCTCCAGCAGAGGGAGCAAGCCCTGCAGCCGTTCCCTTGGGCTGGGAAGTCCCTTGGAATCCTGTATCCCGGCGGCTTCCCCTGTTCCCTCGGGCTGGGAAGTCTCTTGGGATCCTGCATCCCGGCTGCTTCACCACAGCTGCCTCTGTGTTTTCTTCTCTTCTTTCCTGTTTGCTGTGAAAACGTTGTTTTTTCCTACGCGTTGCCTTTTTCCCTCTGATGTGCCTCTGAAGAGTGGCCATGGACCCTCTCAGGATTTGCTATGTCACACTTTTGTATCCCTCCCCAAAGTCCTGTCAGAGATCACTGCTTTAAGATTCTTGTTCATTCTCCCTGCCTGCTGCTCCCTTCTGGAGAGAGCAGAGTGATTCCTCTGAACACCGAGATGACAGACTAGTCTGGTTAAGAGTCTTACCTAAGAGAACTTCTCTTGGATCTTCAATAGTAGCAGTCACAGCAAACCCACTTTTTTATCTGCACCCACTTTCCCACAGGAAAACCAGCTTTATCTCCTAAGAGCATTGGAAAGAATATTGTGGGAAAAAAATAGTTAATATGTTTAATACTTATTTATGTAGAAATCACTTTCTGGAAATTGATGACAGAACAAAGGATTTGACTAAAAAAAAAAAAATATTAAGGACTGAATTTCCAGGGTACTGTAGTCACTTCTAGATAGTACATGTTTATATATAGCTACACACAAGCAATGAACTTGAAATAGACAGCAATTTGCAAAATAATCCAATGGTTAATTTGTCCTCAAATGGTTCATTTTATCCGTGACTTCTTTTTTGGAATAAAGACAGTAGGCTGCTGAGATTTATACGGAACATTCTTGCATTTGGGTAATTAATTTATTTTTTTTCAGTAATAGCACATCAGTATATTTTTATGATTCTGGTCTCAATGGTAGTGAAAAACAGTGTAGGCAGCAAAAATAGGTAGGATGCAGAAACAGCAGCTTTGTTTACAAGTTTTATAAGGCTGGAAAGAGAGGAAAACACCTGTTAACTGGCAGTTACATGAGGAAGAACTTCCTTACTGTGCAGGTGACTGAACACTGGAGCAGATTGCCCAGAGAGGCTGTGAAGTCTCCCTCAGTGGAGATATCCAAGAGCCATCTGGATACAATCCTGTGCCACGTGCTCTGGGATGACCCTACTTGGGCAGGGAGGTTGGTCCAGATGTCCCATCTTGGTCCCTTCCAGCCTGACTGTTTGGGTGTTTTATTATGAACACTGCAAAATCACCCGAAGAATCCCAGAGCATAAGATGTGTACATGTGCTGCTTAAACACAGACTGACCACGCCTGAGGTTTCCTTACCTCCCTCTGTAAGCTGTCTCAGCTCCTGCAGTGTAAATCCCCCCCTGCCAGGGGCAGAATCACCAAGCACTGCAGGGATGTGCTGAGGGGCTGCACCTCACCTTGCCACCCCTTTGCTCTGCAGTGCAGCTTCACTTCACACCCTTCAGAGTCAGCACAAGGATTGTTATGACCCTGATGTGTGTTTAGAGCAGGATATAATCATCCCTGTCATTTCCTCCTGCATTGTCAACACTTGTGTTCTTAAAAAGCATGTGGGTATCTCACCCAAAGTCCTCTAACAAGCAAAGTGTAAGCATGTATCAACGAACTATGTGATATAATTATGGTTTTTCAGAATGCCTTTCTCCTGGGTTTAATTCAGTCTTGTTTGGCTTGGTTTCAGCTTTCTCGTGAGTCTCTGGTGGTTTCAGGGGCTATAGCTCTGAGACTTGAGGCTGTACTAGATTGCAAGTGTGTCAGGTCACAGAAATTGGGTTGAATCTCTGTGGTGGAAGTCTTGACATACCTGCAGCCAGCTCAGCCAGGGCCAGCTCACGTCACTGCCACTGCCACATCACGGAGTGTGGTTTAACTGCAAGGCTCTGGGACAAGCCTTGGGGTACAATAGACAGCCAGCCAGAAGGAGGAGGAGAGCCCAAGTGCTTTTTGGATGAAAACCAATGAGAAATGATATTTCATAATTTTCTTGCTTTACGTATACTATCTTTGATTAAACTTTTTTAGAAATTTCCAACATTTCTTTAATCTTTTTATTTGAAGGTTTATTTAAAAGTTTTTCCTCTGCACTCCTCTCTAAGAGAATGTCATTATATTAAACTTGATTAAAAGATTACTTAAAGGTAAGAAATTTGAAAAATTCCAGGAGTAAGGAAAAAAAAACAGAAAAATCTTATCTGCCCCAACACGTGTATTCATATTTTAAATTTTGTTTATACACCAAGCAATCTTACTTTAGTTCTGGTTCAGACTTAAGTACATATATTTCTATCTAGGCTGCTTTTACATATCTAAGTTTGTAGGTCAAATTCTGTCCTAGATGTTCCATCGACTACAAATATAAGCATCCATGGAAAGAATGTACCTTTAATGATTACCAGATTTGAAATATAACCTAGAAAACTATTTCTAACTAGCAAAGCAAATTAAGACAATTATGAGGAAAAGACAATTGGCAGTTCCACCTACATGTGGAAATGTGAGTCAATGTCATTTACATTAGGGATGGCCTGGTTAAATCATTCCAGGTGTCAGCCAGTCTTGTGAATCATTATTTCTTTAACCTCATAAACGGGGCTTGTAAGAGTTGTACCATTGTGTAAGCCAGTGATACTGGAGCTTGCAGGTCCTAATGCTTTTTATTCCTTCCTTTTGGGTGGTCCTAACTTCTGATTTCAGCACTCGAGGCTTCTGGGATGTAGGAAATTGTCAGGGAGGTATCACATCAGGGGGCAGCTGTGATGGCTCTAGGGAAGCTCCACAAGGAGAATCCTTGCAGAGATTCAGATTTATTCAGAAAAAGTGTTGAGATCAGAACCACAGGGAAACATTTTGACTCCTGTGTTCCCTCCTTTCCAGAATTTTCTCCCTCCTGTGTCTGCTTCCTCTCCCCAGCCTCCTCTTCTCCTACAGCTTTTTTCACTGGACTGTCCAGCTTTCCACTGTCTCTTTCCACCTATTGTCACTGCCACCTAGTCCAGTGTGAATGTGCATCTCTACTTCCTTGTGTGGTAACACAGGACAGACTGTTCACCTCCAGAAGGATGAGAAGAATGTGGGTCTGCTTCACCCTTCCTTTAGATTTCAACCAGGATTAGGCTGTGTCCATGGAAGGAAGAGAGGTCAAATTTGAGGCTTTTGAAAACAGCCCAGTCAGGGGATGATTTGACCTCAGTTGTTGTCTTTAAGGGCAATGGTTCCATTAAGAGAGTAGGCGTGTGGCAGTCATTAGCTCTCATGACTTACAAGTACTAAGAGTTCTCCTTGGTACTTGAATGCTGATCAGCAGGCTGGGACACACCCTGACTCTGAATCACCTCAGATTCCTTCACCCACTCAAGGTGTACATTTGAATATATAGGTGAAATTATTAAATATAGTAATGCAGTACTGTTGATGTTAAATCAGTCACAAGGTCCCCCCGTCCCCTTAGCTTCAGTGGCAGATGGGGCAAACCCATTGATTTATAAAGTTTCAAGTATGCTTTCGTGTGAAGCAAAAGAGAACTACACCAGTTCCCGTGTCCTTACTGGTGCAGGGTGAGCTAAATATTCCAGCAAAAGAGAAGCCTCAACTATTGGTCAGAAAAAAAGAGGGCTCACACTAATTGAAGTGGACAGTAAGGGGAAAAACATGATGAAGACCAATACAGTGAACAGTCAGCTTCCAACACAGTAACGGCAGCCCTTTTGCTAAACTGCAGCCCTGATGGGAGGGATCTGAGGGTTACAGGCAGAGCAGACATGAGTAATGCTGTGCTGTCCTTGCAAGAGAGAAATGACACCTAGGACAGCAAAGACAGCCTGTGTGAAGTCACCCAGGTGTTCATCAGAACAGCTTTAGCTGAAAAATCGTGTTTGAGTTTGAGTGCCAAGCTTCAGGGGAGTTAGGGACCAGCTGGAGAAGGCTCGAGCAACCAGAACAGCAGAGACCTTGTGCCAAAAGAGAAGGAAAGCTTGGACAAATTAAAATTGTGCTACCAAAAGCAGGGGAAAATGCAGGGAGGAAAAAAGAGAATTTAATAGTCTACCAGTGCAAAAGGATGATAGGAAAGGTTTGTTGTTTATATTTGTGGTTAGGACAGTGAGGAACAGACTCTAGGGAAGAATGGCATCAGGGCTGTGCAAGGGTACAACAACGACCACACCATGAGAAAGACTTCTGGAAAAGAATGAAACCCTTAATTTTCTGGGTAGAGAACAAGGAAAGCAACCAGACTCAGCTCTTGGTTGCAATGGCATCTCTGTGTTGTGACCCAAACAACTTGACCTTAAACCCTAAGAGCTGGATATGCAACTGCAGCTCTGATCCTTGAGATACACATACACTTATGTAACTTTTCCAGTGGAAGTGCTGCTGCTGACTTTAGTGCAAGTACTCACTCCAGGAAAACTGCATCAGTGAATTTACTGGGCCAGTGCCAGCAACAATAGAATGGAATTATTTGGTTCCAATAGTAGCCACATTTTCATTTGAATTAAAACTTTCAAAATATGAAGAACAAAGCTGATGTAGAGGATCAGAATGAAGAATACCAGAGAAGTGAAGGGCACAGTAAAGCCTGCATTAAAGTATTAGCAGGTGCTTTAAAAGTGAATTAGATGGACTTTAACTGGTGTGCACATTTAAGTGTGAAGAAACAAACCCAGTATTTCAATCAGGGTTAAATGCAATGGAGAAAGGGCATTAACTAGAATCCAGGAAGGGAAAAATATTTATAATTGTTGTGGGAATATAAAAATATAATATGAAACAAAAAAAAAGTATTTACTATGGAAAATAAGTGCATATATCTCTGTGTTAGAAACTGATGTACATAAATCTGTGTGCAATTACAAACGTTTTCTTACTTATATTTATGTTGCAGCTTTGGAAAATATTTGTTGGAAACTAGCACATTTAAGTTCTGGTAAGAATGCATGAAACACTTCTGCAACACAGCCTAATGACAAAGCAGAATCATCTGGCATGATTGCCAAGGAATTGCTAAATAAAGCCTAAAGACCTGGGGGTGGTGAAACACACCAGCAGAAATCATGGCCAGCTGTCCTGCACAGGGCTTTGTCATGCCTGTAGCAAATAAATCTCTGAAAAGGGCACAAATTGAAAAAGGGAACAAAAGAAACATGCCTGTCAAGACAAGTCCAACTTGGATTATGCTGTGCTACACTTCTCTCACGTTCAGACACGAGGGCTAAGGAAAGCCATTAAGTGCCAAAGATGAGACCTGGAGGGATGGAAAAATAACATATGGGAAAGTTTCTGCATAGTTTGGCTAGGACAGAGACAGAGAGAGGCTAGTTCAGGTTGATAACCTTGGGCATGTGTTCAGTAACCAGAGGTTTTATGAGTTTGCGGACACAGGGCCAGACAGAAATTCAGAAACTTGAATTAAAATAGTAGGGAGAAGTGAAGCATAGAAGTGTCTTAGTAAAATAGAAGGGGGTTCAGTACCCAGGTATATTTATGTGAATTGGCCCCACTAGGAGCTTTTGAAAGCATCAGGGTTGACAGTTTCCTTTCCAGACTAACAGTTGCTAAAGAAAGTTCTATCAGGTAATTCCTCTTTACTGAGTCTGTGCATAGCCAAAAATCAGAACTGAATGAAAAGGGGTAAAAATATTTTAAAATCCCCATCAAAAAAAGAAACAAGTGTGGGAAGAGAGTCTTGTTCCTCAAGCAATGTGGGCTTTGTTTGAACATTCCGAGGGTATGGCTCTGGAGCTGGAACCTTCCTGTAATTGCCAGGACACCGGGATTCAAAGCAAACCAACTGCTGGAAGGAATCTTCCCGTTGTTTTCTGAGAGAGTGGGTAGTGTTTTGGTTTGGGTAGGGTTAGCACCGAGTCTTTAACTAATTAACGTGCAAAATGCTAATGCAAATATAGGTACTTGGTCTTTTTTGTTTCTGTCTTCATTTGCTTAACAAAGTAAAGAGGACCAGGGGCCATTTGAATAATGTGCTTTTAGTGAATCTGCAGAAATTTGCATATGGATGCCAGCCATCGAATTTCATAGAAGTGGATTTATTCTGGGGAGAAAACCTGAGAGAGTGGAGAGATGATAAAAGGGAAATGTAGATTTCGGGGAAGTAAACAATGTAAGGAGCAGATGGATCTGATGAGAGACAACACACAGCAAGGCTGTTGGATGAAAATAAAGGAATTGGCAGGGCTTGCACAGCACGCTGTATGTGGGGTGTGAAGGAAGGTTGACACTGGCTTCAAATAGTCGTGGACCTTCCCTGCTCTGTTCCCACAGCATGGCACATCACTTTGAAGCTGTGCCAGCACAACTCCTTGTGTGGCCCCTCAGTGAATCAGACTGAGTTCACATTAAAAGAACACATTTTGCCAGGTCATTTTTCAGCAAAATCAGTTCACTGATGTGGTGTACAGCATGCTACACAACTCTCTGGAAATAATGTGTTGAGAAACCACAGCCATAGTTCACATTGGAAGAAAATACAAGAAATCTGGGGTAGTTCCAATTCAAAACAAGTGCTTCAGGAAGGCTATGTACAGGCAAGGCAGACAAAACCATAGCTGAAAATTTTAGTTGAAATTGGATAGTGCATGGATATGGCCAAATAAGTACTGTTAAAAGCAAAGGACACAAAAATACAACCGTAAAGCCAAAATATTAGAAAATAAAAAGAGCTACCACTTGGGAAATGGAAAACTTGAAATAACTTGAGAGTGGTTCTCCCCAGATCAGCTTGTTAGGATCTTAATATATCATACTTGTAGAAGCTGCAAAAGTTTACAAATGTTTCTCTTCATGCCAACAGCTAACTTGACACAATTAACTCTTAGCATTAAGCTCCTACCAATGTTTACAAGTGATGCTAAAAAAAACTTTACTTCTTTTCCAATTTGTCATCTGCGCAATTTTTTTTTTTTTTTCCAATTTCATGCCTCTAAACATGCATTCTTTTATGGAAAAGAGCAGTTTTTACAGTGGAAAAAATCCCTTTGCTGTGTTTCCTTGTGTAGCTACTTTCACGGTCTCATATTTACAACAGCTTGCTCAGTGCTTCAGGCAAATTTTGTGAGGTTGAAGGGGAAGGATATTCAAAACCAGGAAGTTCTTTTGCATAAGCCGTATACAAAATATGCTTTGAGAATTCAAAACCTTAGGAAAATAACTCCGCTTGCTTTTTCTCTTAAATATAACAAAACTGTAGACACAGTTCTGAAGTCAGAACATTATGCAAAAATGGTATTGGCAAAATGGTTCATCAACTAAGTTTTTCCTTGATTAGGCAAAAATCTCTGTCTTTTCCATTAACTGCAGGACTGAAGTTGCATTTGGATGTGCTTGTGACTTTCAGGAAACCTTGGACCTAAGCACCTGAGTTCACTGGGCTGCATTGCACCTTTAGAAATCAGACTCACTGAATGTCCTATGGTGTATTTTTTTTGATCTTCTTTTTCCCTCAGAAATTTGGGGTTCCTACATATAGCAAGCCTGCCAACCCTAGATTTTAAGTGTGTGCCCATTGCTCACTACAAGGAAGCCTGCTCTTTCTTTTTTCTTCTGGATGGTACTGATGTTTAACCCATAGTTGCAGCAAATCACAGTCAATTTGCTCTTTAGTTGTCTATTAAAAAAAAAAAAATAAGCAAAATCCACAAGGATGAACATGTAACTTCCAGCTAATGACAGAATGCAAGCCAAGAAATAATTAAAAAGTCATTTTCTCACTTGCCACATCTCTCATAAAACATCTAAAAACTACAACTGTATGGAATTAGGCGAAGTTAATGCAAATTAATTCAAGGTCAAAAAGTAGCTATAGAAATGTGTAATTTCTACTATTGCCATTGATATCTTGCTTCCTATTCCACATTGACTATGATTCTAATATTGATGAAACTAAAACATATTGAGCTTCATAATAGTAAATATAAAACTGAAATAGGTTACATTCTCATCTGGGGTGGTCTAATTGCCAGACTTTGTTTATTTTTACAAAGACCTTAAAAAGCCTGTTTTGAAGGCAATAGACTTAGTACTCTGAGAGTGCATTTACCTAATTCTGTTGACATGAGCAGTTCCCTTGAGCTGCCCCTTAGAACAAAAAAAAGTAAAGATGAAATAATTTACCAAAGACTAGGATGATTTTCACCCTTATCATTTACTGACTTTATTTTTCAAAATTCACTGGGAGAAGAGGTTCTCCCAGATGAAGATGAAGAGTTAATGAAGAATAAATTTATCAAAACTCTTGTTTATCAGCATTTCTGGCTGTATTCCCTGTGATCCTGTCTGAATATAGAATCTTTACAGACAGTTGACCACTTTTTATCAGAAACCATTAAATAAAGGGAGCCTTTTCTACCTTAATTCTTTCATCCAGCATTTAGATAATCTGCTGTTCTGAACACAATCTTGTAAAATAAAAATTGCAGGAAAAATTTAGAAAAGCAAATATTACAACAGACACAGAACCAGAGATGTCATTTGCACCCCGAGATACAGCTGGGAATTGTCTTCAAGGGCTGAGGGTGAGAACAGCAAATAAATGAAAGAAGGAGGCAGAGTAGCAGAAAGAAAATTTGTTAGTGCATGTTCACATCCTAAAATCGTGGGGCTGGTGGGAGAATCCCATAGTGTGGGAAACCACAGAGCAGAAGAGCAGAGCTCAGGAGTGCACCTCTGTACTTTGCTGCCTCAGAAATGGTGGATGGCTGCCTGACTGTGATAGTTCTGCAGTCTGCTAATCAGGCTGAAATAGCAGGCAAGAATCAGCTAAATATCTGAGTCTGCGAAGATTATTCCTGGTGCAAGCTAAAAAGTTGTCTAAACAGTGGAGAGTGCACTAGTGGAATGCTGCTGATGTCTAATTGAAGAGCAGGGCAAATACAGTAAATTAGCAACCATTAATCCGAGGAAATCAAATTACTGAACAGAAAAAACCACTGTTGAAAGTGATCATGGACAAAGGATAGCAACAAAAAAATGTATGAAATTACTGACAGAAATTCTTAAAGTTTTACATATGCTTCATTGTTCAGAGGGAAGAGAGAGTGGCAATGATTTGTGTATACTGCTGATGATCACTGAAAAATGATAGAGAGGAAAGAAAACGTGGACTAAGCAATGATCCCTTCTTGGATGAATCACAGGCATCTCTTAACATAAATGGAATATTTTGTGATCCTACCTGTTGGCTATCCTCTGCAACAGGAGTGGCCATCCATCTGCAGGGCTGGAGATGCACTGAAGTGGCTTTTATTTGCTGCTGCTCCCTTTTCCTGTTTGTAAAGATGAAGATATTGCCAGTTCAACTGTCACACTGGTCCCTATGACGATGAAAGTAAACATTGCAGGTGTAGAATGGTATCAATAGCTCTTTGAGATGGAAATAAGCTCTGTGAAATGGATGGATATGCAAATAATTAGCACTTCTCTCCAGCAGTAGAGGAACATACAGGTATCAGGAACAAACAGGCAACATTGGACTTAACTGTGAATGTTTTTTCTAAATTACCTTTTCAAATTTTTGCAATAACTTGGATGTTGAGTAAAAATGCACCAGCATCTAATCCTTCATTCCCTTTGAGAAGAGTCATGTGCTTTCCCAAGCTACAGAAATCTTTAACAAATTTCCTGTAGCACAGGTTTGTAGTCAGGATGCTCTCTTAATGATTTAGTTTCCCAAAACAACTTATCCTCACTGACAACTTCAAATTTCAGTGCACAGCATCTCAGCCTTAAAAGTGAGTTTGTTTAAGGATTTGTTCTGTATTTAGAGTACAAAATTGAATCACAATGCTTCCTTAGGTAACTTGCCTGTGGGCCTTTCTTGATATATAACAGACCACATTTGGTATAAATTATTGCAGCTTCATTGACTGCTGAGAATAAAAGCTACTTTGAAGAAATCAAAGATATGCCCAACTCTTTCATGATTACTGTAATGTGTTTCTTCAAATATTTTTATCCTTCACTATTAAAATAAGTGGTATGACTCCTATATGTTTGTGCTGGGGCTTTGGGTTTTCTTGCATGAGCTGATATATGCCATAAATAATCTCTTTCCTTAAACCAGATTTTGGTATTTTCATAGGCTTTAAACTCACCTTTCTTCTGTGAGTGTGCATTCCTTTGTGCTTTTGTTTCTAAAATATTTAGAAAATGTATCTCTGATACATTCCTTTGATTAGACTATAAAATGACATAAACCAGCCAGATATCCAAATTCTGTTTAAGAGAACAGCAGATTTTGGTTCTCTCACAGTGATCCATGTAATTCTGAATTGTTTAAATATTTCCTTTGTACATCTATGTGTCAGTATTTTTTAACTATTCATGTTTCTGTTAATGCTTATATTTCTAGGAATATAATTGTGTTAAATTCCATAACATCACAGTCATAAAAAGTCTTTGATCTCCATTACAGCAGTGACAGTTGCTTGAAGTATAAAACCCTGAAATGAAGCAGGACTTTAACCAAGAAATGTTCTCAGAAAGTGTTGAAGTTAGTGGCTATTTTTGTCCAGGCTTGAGTAATAGTTTGTCAGAAAGCAGGAGGTGCTGGGACTGTGAAAGCCACAGCCCAAACAGAAGTTTCCCTTCAATTCAGACATGAGTGGTTTGCTTAGTTTGATCTACAGTTAATGAGCAGATCTGGGTCTGAGGCTAAACTGTACCAGATCCTGATTAAGACCATCTCAGTCCCTTCTGGGCTATTACTCTGCAGGTGTCTCTGTTGAAACCCTGCATGGTTTTTATCTTTCTAAGTACTATTTAAACATCAAGATTCTGTCAGGTTAGTTTTATTTGCATCTTCTCCCTTCTGCTCAAAGCAGGTGTGTATATTATTAACCCATGCCCTAGACTGTTCCATTAACTTTTCTGGAGAATCCTGGTAAGGCTTGCTGGCCACTCTGACCCATCATCACACCTATCTCCCCTCCTGGTTGCTTTCCAGCCTTAATGCCAATCTGCTAACAGGGAAATAATGCTTGAGTATGAAGACTCATAATTGATTACTATCTTACAGATGCTTGAGATTAAAAATTTTGTAAGCTGCTCAATGCATGTGCAAATTCATGACACTGTTTATTCAGCTCTTTCCACTGCCTTGCTCACCCTGCCAGTGTATGTGCAATGAATTATTACTAACATTACTTTATCTTAGAGGGTGGAACTTTCATTGGAATGTTCATTGCATTAAACTGCATCTTCTAACATAAAATGTCAGGTTTTGCATCCTCAGCAGATTCCCATTTCTCCCCCTCGGATTATTAAAACCAGCCCCTGATGTGGTGCTGGGCTGTATTTGAGGGGGTGGTGGTGATGTTGTGTGCAATGGCTGGCCTCTAACTTAAAAAATCAGGGTTATCAGTGACACAGAAGTGTTTTACTATGCAGCTGCCAGGTAATGTCCCTTTCCAAGTCTGTTCACCTGGTGAAGTTTCACCAAATGCAAGGAAGAATCTCTGTATACATATAGCAACAGTTAAAGCGTCCATTCAATTTGTGTTTCCATTCAAAACACATCTTAAGAATTCCAAGGCTCTTAGCTCTACCTGCACACCAGAATTTCGTGCAGTGTTCCAGAGCATCCCTACCTTTATAGTGACTGTCCCTGCTTCTCTTCTTCCCCAGCAAATCCGGGTGCTTGACCTGCAATCACATTTATCATCCCAGCTACAAAGGAGGGCAGTGCTATTATCCCATTTACAGACTGACAACCTGAGGTACAAATCAGAACAATGACATACCAGAGGTCACACAGGAAGTCTGTGGGAGAGCTGGGTGCTGAACTCTGGTCATTCGAGTTCGAGGTTGGAGACTGGAACTTTCCTGTTTGATGGAGGACGGAAAATACTTCCTTAAATTTAATGTATTTACAGGAATTTGATCTTCCCTTTGCCAGGTTCCTATTATTCATTATTCAAATATGGATAATGTATCAAGTTAGTCCAATTAGTCTTCCATTTTTGTAATGTGAAAAATATTGTTATGTAATTTGACATTTATTTAGTAAGAGAAATTAAAAATTAGGAAAAACTTTATGGCTATTACGAGAAATATCTACTGAAGAAAATGAGGCAAAAATCTTATAGCCTTTTAAGTCAGATCAGATAAACTTGATACTTTAGCCACTAGAGGGACCTCCAGGAATATAATATATAAAAACAGACTGCATAAAAACATTTGAAGAGTTAGGTGCCTATAAAGAAAAAAAAAAAAAAGCTTTGCAGACCGAAGCGTTTACTTATAATGAGGTCTGAAATTATAGCAAACATGAGTTAACTAACTATCTTTTAAATTTTGTCAAGAAAAGACAATTTTTCTGCTGGTAGGGTATAACTTTGGTGGGTTGTTTCCTCTTCACTGACTTAATGAGGTTAGCAAATCTGCTTTGAAGAGGGCTGTGATTTACCAGTACGGTTATGGATTGTTCTTTTGGGCAGTACAAAGCAAATGCAGTTATTCTCTTTCCAGAGTTTCTAAGAATGTGATTTGGATGTGGTGCAGACAGTCTGAAATCAGTAACTTCATTTTCCCACTGAGTGGTACTTTAGCAGAGCCCTCAAGTGATGTCAAATTTTAACAGCACCTTAATAGCTCAATTAACAAATGTTAATGCCTTGCCACACACACAAATGTTCTCTAAAAAGTAGTTGTGCTACTGCCTGGGTCACAGGATTTGTAATTAGCCATCAATCAGGGAGATAACCAAGGTGCTCTAATGTTCCCTTTTTCACTTCCACAAAAATACACAGGGAGCTGTGGTCTTCTTCATGCACAAAATTTTGGGGCTCCCCAAGCTCAGCAAGCTTCAGCTTTAGCATTTGCACTGTAGAACACAAAATCCTTCTGAGCAACTGTGCTTTTGAGACACTGGAGAGGAGGACACTGTGATAAGAATTGCAATTAACTCAATTAGAAAAAGGTCAGGCATGTCTCTAGAACTTGGCATTAAATCACAATCACGGAACAGGTTAAAAGAATTTTTGTAAGATTTAAATTACATTGCATTGTTTAGCTTTACCTATTAGAATGGTCCTAGCAAAATGAAAACTTATTTTGTGAGATGAAAGCAACCTGAAATTCCAGTTTGGCAGAGCTGATTGTTGCACAGGTCTCCTGTGGTCTATCCACTGAGTTTTATAGTTTCCAATTTGTTTGCCTTGAGAGGTTACTTGTGTAAGAAAAGGTGCAGTGGGAGGGGAGGAGACATTGCTAGTACCTTTTCTATTACTCTTTGTTGTGTGGTTGGGTTGTTTTTAGGCATTAGAAAGCTTTTTGATGGATTATTGTTTGAAAAGCCTTGGATCCTCCCACAGAGTTAGCATTAAATTCCTTGCATTGCTCATGTATAGCCTCCCACTGAAGTTCTCCAGTGAACTACCTGCAATTAGAAGACATTCAACCCAGGCTTAACTGTCAGACTGATGATGCTTGACATCAAAGGCAGGTTGCCAAGTGGGTCCTGCTGA
Source organism: Thryothorus ludovicianus (assembly GCA_013397245.1). Lineage (NCBI taxonomy): Eukaryota > Metazoa > Chordata > Aves > Passeriformes > Certhiidae > Thryothorus > Thryothorus ludovicianus. The sequence goes on along the minus strand of VZTB01009117.1, from coordinate 44,605 downwards.
GGGAGAATGATTATCTGTCCCATGCCATTCCTTACACGTGAAGTAGGATATTATATGTTACAGATTAACGTGGTCACAGGCAGGAAGTGTTCCTGGACCAGGAAGAGATTTGGTGATAGCTAGTGATTTCTTTCTCAGCTGCTAAGAGTGAAACCCTTCCTGAAATACCAGGACATCCTTTCATTAGGAGTAGTCCTCTCCATAAGCAACCATGGGGCAAAAATTTGGGGGATATTTCAGAATTTTGGTTAATTTATTTGGAGTTTACTCAGCAGTGTTATTTGGTACTGATTTTAGCCTAATGAAGAGAAGGTTTGTGACTAATGTGAGGAGGAGAATTCGCTTTTGATGCAAGAAAATGATGTAACAATCACTTCCTTTGGAGAATGCTGTTAGTCACTGTGCCCTCAGTCGTGCTGGCTTGTGTAAGAATGTGCACTCTGAATCCTGTGTGGCATCGTGTGAGCAAGCAAACGCCTGCTGAGTCTCATGTGCTCCTGAGATTGAAATACACCACATCTGCCATAATGGTGAAAATTGCAGGATGTTGTCAGCCTCTTTTCTCTTTTGGAGTAATACCTAAAAGAATCCTTTTCAGTTATAAAAATTGCTGAAAAATCGAATACATTAAAGAACTCAGGATGATGGAACACTACAGGCAATTGCTGAAACAGATTGGAGAGGTTACCCATGCGTGGGCCCACAAGTGTGCCTGGAGCAAGGTCTCTCAAAGGTATCCCCTCTTAGTTTTATAAGGCTTTCACAAGTTCTAGATTTTTATTTTTCCTACTGCCACTTTGTTGAAGATTGCAAGTAGGTTGGCAGCAGGAAAGAAATGTTGAGAAGGACGTTTACAAGCTGTGATGCACCAAAGCAGTTCAGTTACAATTCTGGCACCATTTTCTTTTTTTTTTTCTTAATGCCCATGGCCTTTTCAAGGGCTCTGCCCTGAAGTCCTGTTCCTAAACAAGTAAACGTTTAGGGCTTGAATTCTTCAGACTCATACATGGAAGATTTTGGTCAGCCAGAGAGCAAATAGAAGAGGCTAACACTGTAGAAAAATTTTAAACTTTATTGATGGAAACCAAAATTCCAGTTGGCTGGTACTAGCCTTTCGTATAAACTCATGTTCCTTAATGAGAAAAATGAAGTGTCTACCAAGGATTTTTCCTCAGTCTTTAATGGCAACCTCACTTCTCACAGCTCTCAGGTGGATGGACAGCCAGATGGGGACTGGGGGAGCAAAGTCCCTGCCACTGTAATAAAGATCATGACCAGCTGAGGAACCTGAATGTACATAAGTCCATGGGACCTGAGCAGACGCATCCCAGAGTCCTGAGGGAATTGTCTGACACAGTTGCCGAGCCTCTCTCTGTGGCACTTGAATAGTCCTGGCTGTCAGGTGAAGTGTCATGTGGCAGGAGAGAGGGAAATATTGCACCCATCTTTAAAAAGATTAGAAAGGGAGGACCCTGGGAGGACCTGCTTTCCTCACCTTTGTGCCAGGGAAGATCCTGGAACAGACCCTCACAAAAGCTCTGCTAGGGCACATAGAGGACGGGAAGGTGATTTGAGGCAGCCAGCACAGCTTCAGCCAGGGCTAATCCTGCCTGACCAACCTAATGGCCTTCTGTGGTGGAATGCCTATGCCAGTGGACAAGGCAAGGGATATAGAGATATCATCTGACATGAAAGAATGATATTTATCTGGATTACTGTAAAGCCTTTGCACAGTCCCCCCTCAACATCCTTTTCTCTAAATTAGAGACTGTGGGTAGACTGTGAGGTGAATAAGGAATTATCTGGATAGCTACATCCAGAGGGTGCAATGGCTCAGAGTTCCCAATGTGTTTAAAAATGAAACAGAAAAATTGTTCATGAGGCATAGGCCTAAATATATTCTCAGATTCTTCCTTTGCTTTAGGACTTCAAATCTTAGCATTGGTGGACAGCAACATTCTTTCCTGGAACAGCATCCATATGCTTTAAAATGCTGTGAAACAGTGTAAACACTCAATGTAAGTGTCACAGCAGGCGTTGATGGCTGGAGTGCTGTGACCTCCCCAGAGTAGCATCTTCAAAAAGACGCCCTGGGTGCACAGGCACATCTGTGCTCTCGCTGAGTGATTTCAGCTCCTCTGTGACCAGTGGCGCTAAAGAAAAGCACAGGAGTCCATATGGGATTCCACAGAGGACCTTTATTGCTCTTGCCACCAAGAGATCCAGGGACAGAGAACTCCATGGAAGGGGCTGAGGGACCAGAGATTATATGGGAAAAGCAGGGGGTGGGTGACAGTAACAGAACCAATAAACTGAGGGTTCAGGGGCAGAGCAAAGGGAAGGACCGACGGGATACAAACAATTTACATAGGGAAGCGAGGCATCCTGGGAGGAATCCAGGCAGTCACTACAACCAGAGAGTTTGCCTAAGGATTCTGCCTCCAGGGGAGGGTTGTGCATCTTCCCACAAGCCTCCACATATAAATGTATCCATAACCAGCACTCAGCTGGCATTCAAACAGATAATGCTAATCAGGGTGTTGTGCTTTCCATGCACCAGGTACCTGGTGTGTGCCACTCTCTATCTTCTGCAGCTCTTCCTGCTGCCCAGATTCCTGAGCCGGCTGCATCCACGGGTAAAAATAACCCAGCAGTAAAGAAGGGAGGGAATTAAAGGACTCTCTAAACTTTCTGAATAGAGCACTATCTGCTCTTTTCTGCTCCATTAGTTTTAAAAGTGACTGACAGAAAGGCAGAGTGCATAAATACCTGTTGAAAATGTGTCTTTTTGACAGGATTAGTCTACTAAGAAAGTGATTAATTCATGTGATTTCTGATTTATGAAAAGTTGATGGTCAGTGTTTTGGGACATACTGCAGTTTCAAATACACTCTCTGCATCTGGAGTTTCTGCTGGTGTGCTAAGTTGACTAGCAATGCTTGCCAACAGGGAAAACCTGCTGGATTTACACATGGGAAGCATGGACGTATTCAAGAGCCTATAGCAAAGATTTTGCTTAAATTTAAAACCTGAAGTTAGTTTACAAAAGAGCACACAAGTTTTATATTAATAGATTTGGATTAATTAAAAATAATGGTAAATGAGATTAACAAAGTGTCTAAAGGAAAATGTCTACATGTACTCAGAAAATTGTACTTAATTGAAATTCGATGAATGAATGAAAATCTACATAGATGTCCCATCTTCCTACTGAATTGGCTAAACCATAGTCTTCCCAGGATTTAGAAAGTGAAACAAACACTTATGTCTCTTTCTCCTTGCTTTTCCATTGAATCTTAAGGCTGAGGTTTATTTGTCTAACATGTTATTGTTGTGTTTTCAAACTGTTCTTTTTGTCTGAGGTCTAAGTACTTAGTTGTTTAGTAGCTTCAATAGGAATGTTTTTGAAGTAATGATGAGTCTGTGAGCAGAATTAGCTGATAGAGAATATTTCAAAAGTTTTTTCATACCTTGCTATATGAAAATGTAATATAAAAAATAATCTAGGACTTTATTCTTAGTTCAGTACTGAGTGATATTTACCTTCATCATTGACTGTGTTTTTATAATGATCTACTCACTCAATTCAAATGTGGATTCTCCAAGAAATGGAACACAACAAAATATTTACTCTAATCCATGAAAAAGAGTTCAAAAATTGAGAAAACACAACTCTCTCTTTCCTCTCCTTGAAAACTGTTATTTTACATGTCTTCTCCTGTAGCTAGATAGAAATGGAAGAGGTATTATAAAAAAACCCTAAACCTAATTCAAACAAAAACCACCCCACAAAGTAATCTAACAGCAAACAAGAGGATTTCCATGCCAGAAGAGAACTGGTGCAACCTGAAATTGCAACGTTAAGTGTTAAAGTCTTTCAGAAGACAGAGAACATTCAGATACAAACTGTTTGTTTGAGTCTTAGCTTCCACAGGGAAGTAATCAGGCAAAAGATCAAGGTGTCTCTAACTGGCTGCAGCAATTCCTGCTTGTAAACATTCATCAGTGATTTAGCAGTGTGATCTTGCACGGTGCTCTGGCAGGCACAAAGTGAAAATATGGCATGTCATGGGCATATCTGATGCTACAGGCATAATATTGATCACAACTTGGTGCAGGGTACCAGAAACAGAGGCCCAGGATGGTACAAACATTTTTGATCTACTGAAGTTCAAATAAGCCTTTAACTAGTAATTTACTAGTTCTGTTTCAATTAAATTTCTAGAATTGGTAGCTTTGCCATCAGCTTCACTGTATTATCATCATACTTTAGTGACTTATGATATCTCATGTTTAGAATCATATTCCTCTTAAAGATATAAAGATTTAAAACAGTTCTTGCAAACTGTGAATTAAAATATACTGGGTGTTACTCATTTCGCTGCACTTCTGTAAATCCCCAAAGTAGATGATGATTATTATTATTATTCTACTTCAGCATAATAGTTCCACCTTAATATTTAAATCCCATATCCTCTTTATTCAATGTATCTTCCCACCCTCTTCACTATCAAAGCCTAGATACCCAGCTCCATAAATATAGTTGAACACTCATCTCCCTCTTTTTCCATTTTTAACTCTTTCACCACACTCTTTTTTTTTCTCTTCTTCCTCTTACATAATTCTGTTGTTTTGTAAAATAAACATGATTATGATTAAGGCATGGCTACTTAAGAAGGGGAAAAATGGCAATTTCCATTACCATGTTAAAGTATGCATCTTGAAAAAGTTGCAAATTAATATACAATTTTGGAAACTTAATATATATTAAAGATAATTATACCCTGGTTTCTCATCACTAAGTAGTTATTTGACACTTTCAGTATTCTCTTGCCCGTATATCTGTATATTTATATAAAATACAGTATATTTAATTATACCTGTGCCAGACATGTTTTACCATTCTGTACCTTGAATTAGCTGGCAATCATCTAACCATATGATTTTTGCTACATAAACGTTATCGTTTATCATTAACACACTTAAAATATTGATTTTAATTAATTCCTTGACTGGGAAAAGGTCTTTAGATATTACCTAAATACTGATTTAAAATACTTTAAAATTTCTTTATTTGTGATGATTCTTTGAAAGATTAGCCAACATTGGAATTCCAGCCTAAAACCTTATGAAAATATTGTGAAAAACAACTCAATATATAAGGCTGGGGAATATATTTGAGACTTTTTTTGTTATACAATTAAAATTTTATTGAAACAAACTTTGTTTCTTTGGAACAGTTTCTCACTGAACACTGAAGATTAAATTTAGATCTTACTAATTTTCTTCCCTGTTTAGCCATTTAAGTAAATAATACTCCCCTAACTTTTCTTTTGCAAGGAAACTGCCTAAGTAATACAGAAATTACATTTTCCTAGGTTCAAATAGAGAGAAGTTTCTATTCTCTGTTTTATTAATCAATGGATAAATAACAACCTTGTACCACGATATTTTTAAAGATTTTGAAAAGCTTTATGAAGAACATAATCATTTATATATGAACATACAGCCTCCTGTTTGGCTGAACTCCTTATGTTATGTTTTGCAGCTGGCTCCAGGATAAGGCTCTGTTTAACCCAGACAACATTATGTTGGTCTATAAAACAAATTGGAACACTTACATAAAGAAACACATTTGTTAACTTTAATATCAAGACTTTATCAGGATGGCCCTCAAACAGTGAGCCTTCAAGGGTAGCAATGACATTCTTTCTTCCATTAGCCATTTTTCTTGCGGCTTGTTTCAAGAAAGAACAGTTTCTCAAAATAGAGAAACCAGGCTCTATTTTGAGCTGATATAGGAAATTTTTCCTTTGAAATGCTGTTTTTATTAAGCTGATTTGTTCTTCATGCTCTGGTGGAGGGGGGGGGAGGAGGAAGCCTGGTTAAGACGTTGTTGGTTTAGAAACAAGTTTTGCAAATTCTCATTTTAACACTTCTGTTTTTGTATTCCTAAAATGAAGCCAGATCCCTCACTGGTGTAAATCAGTACAAGAGCCCACCTGTCTTTCTTGTTTACACTGGTGGAGGATCTTGCCCAGTTCCCCTACAATTCCTGCAGCCTGACATTTGAATGGAACTGCAATTAGCAGGGCTGTTTTCGTTTAACTTTATTTAGCACCTTATCTCTCTGTAACATTCTTGTCCGGGTACCAGTATCAACCATGAACTCCACATAACTCTTACTAGTGCTGTTCTATTTTAAGCTGGAAGAAAAAAACCCATCAGTCCAGATCAAAGCGCACCTTCCCCTTCACTCTGGGAATAGAAATTGTGAACCAGCTAATTGGTGCAAAAAGCCATGACAAATTGAATCACACCACAGTTACGGAGGTGGTAGCTATCTCCACCACACGAGAAAATTATCCAGGCTCTCAAAATGACTTGTTCTCAATGGCCAAACACACACAACTTTTCACAAAGACCAAAATGCTGCTGGTGATGGACCCAGCTTGTAGAGAATGTAGTCTGCAGTTCAGTGTCCTCTAGTTTTCCCAGTTCTTCAGCTATTTGCTCACTTTGGCTAATAACACGAAAGACTGCAAAACCCATCATTTGGGCTCCTAGTTGTTAGTACTAGTTTTAAAAAGAGCTTCCCCGAGGATTCTGACTCTGGCAGAGCTCTGTGCTCCCAGGTGCTGAAATTCTTTAAAAAAGAGTGGAGCAGCAGGTCCAGAAGGCTTTGGAGGTCCTAAATCTGAAGTAACGGGTTGTACCCCAGAGCCTCAAGCCATCCAATGCCACTGTTCTGGGAAACACTGGAGCGGCTGAGAAAGCAGCAAAGTCTGCTGGGCTTCTGGCTTGCTGGAAGGCAACCTGGCGGCTCCTCACGCAGGTGAGAGGCCACCTCCACGCAGCTATAGCGGTGACAAGGGCACAGGTGACACAGGCGGAGGTCAGCAATGAGCACAGAGACACTCGGAGCGTGCCCCGGCGATGCTGCAGGCGCCACCCGGGGCTCCTGCCGGTGCCGCGGGCAGCGCCTCCCGCCGGGCCGCCC
>VZTB01009117.1:0-37501 GCA_013397245.1 Thryothorus ludovicianus | reverse complement strand
CCCGCTGGCGGCCGCGCAGGGCGGGCAGGCGCCCGCGGGATGCGGCCCCGCGCCGGAGCGGGAGCGGGCGCCGCGCCTGCGGAGCGAGGTGGTGGTGGTGAGCGCCGACTGCCCGCGGCCCCCCGTCAGCCTGGACCCCCGCGTCTCCATCTACAGCCTCCGCAAGCCCCTGCTGAGCCGCAGCAGCGTCCAGGGCAGGGTCTACAACTTCTTGGAGCGGCCCACGGGATGGAAGTGCTTCGTGTACCACTTCACCGTGTGAGTACCCCCCCGCTGGCGCCGGACACCTGCTCCGCGCTCCCGTTACCGCCGCTGGAGCGCTGCCCCATCCGTGCTGCGGGCTCCGGGGCCGCCCTCGTCCGCGCCCTGCGGGGCCGCTGCAGCCGAGCTCCCTCCCCGTACCCCACACGGCGCTCGTCCTCTCCCCGGAGGCTCCTCAGGCTTGGAGTCTTCCACACCAGCCCGGTGCTCTGGGCTTCGGCATCGTGCAGATGCGCTCCTATGGAGCTGTGGGTGGTTTGGGTTGGGATTTTTTTTCCCCCGCAGGTGCGTAAAACAAAAGTCACCTTCCGGGGGAAAGTTTCCCTTTTGAGGTAAGAGAAATGCTGTATCTCAATTCAGGAGCCCTTAGGTGTATCTATCAGGTAGTACAGGAGCTGTTTTCAGGCAATTTTCTTCAGAAGGCTACCCACAGAGTTGGAATAAATTGTTCACGCTGAACGTGGAAATGAATAAGGTAGCAGTGTCACCCATTCTTGGTGCGTGGCTCCTGATTTCAAGCAGTGACACCTGTGTAATGCCGGCACTCACTGCATAGCAGCAGTTTCTAATTGAACAGCTGCTATTGAACAGGTGCTATCAATTATCAGCGCTCCAGTCTTATCAGAGGAGGATGAGAAACAGGTGATGCTCCTTTTCCTTGCCTCTTTTATTGCCTCTGGCTCTAACTGGCACACTCTTTGCGCTATCCATCACGACGGGAAGGAGGTGGTGTTTGGAGGGTGTTTAATCGCAGGTAGGCTGAGAATTGCTGTGTCTGTAGTACTGTCTGCAGGGCGCAGTGTCAAACCCAATCCAGCAAGTGGTAGGTCTGTGGTGCAGGAGCATCCCAACAGGTGCCTCCGTGAGGAATCCGTGCTTTCCCACCGAGGTGTTGCTGAAGGCTTGCGTGACCCTTGGGCAATTGGTGTCTGTTAAATGTAGGTGAGAAGGTCAGGTAGGAATGTGGTGTGTATTTATTGTATTCGTGCACAAACATATATATATGTGTGTATATATCTGTTAATGTATACGTGCTTATTCCAACAGCTAGAAGCAAAGATATTTTGTGGTCAAAGTCCTAAGACAAAAGACCAAAATCAGTTTTTATGACTTCGTTATTCCGACTTTAAGTTCTATTTCTAAGTAACTGTTATCTGAAGTCGATTCAGGATTTTGTGCTTCTGTTCCATACTTGAGGATTCTGGAGTGTTTAGGTCAACAGGTTAAGTGGTACCAACTTTATTTAGTGGAGGGGAAACAGCTGTCATCTGAGTGTGTGTAATTGGGAGATGACTGGGTACAACTGCTGATATAATTGTGGGCTCCATTCTCTTTATCGTTATGATAATGCCTTGAGATGAGAAAATGAGTAATAGCTGTAATTATGAACTGCCTAATAGTTGTGGTTGAACAACGTAAAATACTTTTGGGAATAGGAGCTCCGTTTTTATTTTTTTTTTTTCTCCCAAAAAGGAATTTTAGGCAGCCATCTTTTATGGTTTCTGACCTTTCAGGTGTCACAAATTACGTTCAGATGGTGAAGTAAACTGTGTTCAATATCTTAACTAATCTTCTCTGAATCTTAACAGTATGCCTAGGAAAACGCTGAAAAACAAAAACCAAGGTTTTATTCCTTTGTCTACTTAAGGTCCTCACTGGCATTTTAACTTTTTTTTTTTGCAAGTTTTAGCGGTATGGATTAATCCTATCTGTGCAAGAATTAAGGTTCTGTAATACGTGTAAGTCATTACCTGTCTCCCTCGCCAACACACACCCATGGTGTGAGCATTAGGCCCAGCGTTTCCCCTCTTTCCAGAACTCTTCTGATTCAATGACGAATGATAGTGGCAGTAAACATTCTCAAGCCTCTTACCAAGCATTGTTCAAATTCCCTAGGGCACTGAGGAGACAGAAGAGGGTACTGACACCTTTGTGTGTTTTTCGGAAGGCGATCTTCAAGTACCATTTAGGCAGCCTGACTGATTCCCACCAGCAGAGGGGATTGAGGCTTTACTGTTCTCAGCCCGACTTCTTTCTTTTTTGGTAGCACATAAGCTTTCTGTGCCCATTAAATCATGATTTAAGTTACCGGTTTTTGGTCCATAATTCTCCCGCTCTTTCTGAGCTCCCAGAGAGGTTTTCTGCTGTGCCAAGGAATGTTCCGTTTGGAGTACGATCCCTGCCAGCCAGGTGCTAAGTATTGGCAGATGAATAGCTGCTACAGAGCAGAAGTGTGTTGCTAAAATTACCTGGCAAGGCGGATTTATCTGATTCGGAGCAGCTCTTGTGTCCCAGCGTCTCCTCGGGAGGAGGCACGGGACCTGCTTAGCTCAGACAGCTGGATACAAGGGATGAGGTGCGGAGCTGGAAAGCTCTTGGGAATCATGAGATATACACACACAGAGGCGTGCATGTGCTCCTTTCCCACTGGAGGAAGTACTTGATTGTTCTATTGTCAGCGTACAAACAGTCATTCATAGAATGCTGAGCCGGGTTTTGCCTTGGGGTGTGCAAGGACCCTGGGGTTTGTCCCTCCTGCCCAAACAGGTTTAAGAAACTGAACTCATGTTGCCTCTGAGTCCCTCTGCAGTCTTGCCTCCTGCTTTATTCCCGGGGCATTCAGCTGCCTGGGAGGTCTCGGTCGCTGTCCTAAAGGTTTAGAGGGGAAGGAAAGGAGACGGGAATGGTGTTAAGTCAGGGCTTAAAGACCTAAGCTGAGTAGAGAGCTCTGGGCAAGATCTAGCCCAGTGATAGGAGCAACAAACACTGGAGGCATAATTTTCTGTTTTCTGCATAGTGTAGAGTGTGTGGCCGTGTTTTTGATTATATGCTGTAATTATTAAAGTTAGAAACAGCTCCTGGAATAGTCCATGTAACTTGCTCTGGACCTGTATCTCTGGCTGGTTGTTAAAACACTGTTTATCAAGCGATAAGAGCTACATCTACTGATTGCCTGTCACACCCTTTTCCTGCTCAGGAATCTTAGTCAGTGGTATGTAGAGTACTAATAGCTAAGAACTGATACTCAGGATTGATTTTTCCTTGGTTTAATATTGTATTGTTTAGAAAAGGGAAGTTGAACACCAGGCTTTAATCCACAGATTCTAGGCTGGTATGTTTATTTCTTATTGTTTTGATTGCTGCGTGTTCTGCTGAGCATCAAAGCCCCTCGTGTACCCTTGACCTAATGGATGGAATCTGGTTGTCTTGCACAGGTCAGGCCAATGACTTGTTTTCTTCTGAATTATTTCTTTCATAAGGTGTCTGCAATACCTGTTTTTCACTATTCAAAATGTATATTCTCTCTTGTTGATGTTTTCAATCTCCAGGGTAATTTGACACCACCATCTCTGATTAAATCAATTTAATTCTAAACAAGTCTTTTCTAAGAAGTTTTCTTATTTGCTTAGACCAAAGAGGAGAACCATCTCCAGTGAGCAGAATAGGGAATGAATTATTGTGCCTCATTTATACTTTATATATTTTTAATATATACTTGTCATGGGGTTGATACTTTATATATTTATATCTATTTTTTGAAGGCTGGGGAAATAGTCTCTAGTCTCTTTGGGGAGAAGGAATGGCTAACCAGCTATTAATTTACCACTCAAAAAACCTGCCTAAAAGTACTAGTGGGGCTGATGGGAACCTCTTAGTTGAGCTACTTGACTTGGTTTGACTTTGTAATAAATTTCATTTAAATTGACGAAGCATATGGTATACATGCCCCTGAATTTACTAGGGCAAGTAAATTGCGCTTGATGGCTGAGGATTTACATGCATGGCTTCTGCAAATACGGCTGGTGGTTGCTTGGAGACTCGGACTTGACAAGCAAGAGCTTGCCCTGTGGCTGCAAAGGTGGCAATGTCCTGCCAGGGCCACCAAATCTGCCTTGGCCGTCCCAGCGAGGGAATGACTGAGTGCCACTGTTCTCAGTGACCTTCCAGGCTAGGGCATCTTATCACACTTATCATGGCAGCACACCTTGAGAGAGCAGCTTGGAGAGGTGAAATGTTCTGTGACCTGAACAAATAGAGTTTTCAGCCTCTGTAGGGAGAGATGGAAGAAGAAACTCTCCCCTTGTAGTGGGTTGATGAAACCCTTGGGTACTGTCCCACTGTTGGAAATGACTGTACAGAATAAGTGAAGGCAGATGTTAAAAATAATTATTTTAGATTTAAGTGCTCAAGGGAAGAGGTTCTTCTCACCCTCTTAATTTTAAAATAAACATCTGAAACTGAAATTATGAACTGATTTCTCTTGTTCTTGGTGTGGCGAATAATGACTTCTGGCAGTGTTGACTGCCTGTGTTCTTAGTGTTGGCTGTAACCAGAAGGAACAATTTGGAAACTGATGGACCGTTGGTTTTTTCTATTGTGGCAGCTGTCCTTTGTTGCCATGCAAGATAATCGGCTTCTATCTTATCTTTGCATGCCTGTACCTGGTTCAATTTACTTTGCTTTTGTATAACTTTGGTTTAATCAGCAATGATTGTCATTGAGTTTGTTCGAATCCCAAGTTGTTTACTTAAGCTTGAACTGGCCAGTGGTTGGGATTTGGAAAACTGGTCTCTGGAAACAGGCAAACTCTTATGAGCATGGCTGCATGTGTGTGCACACAGAGATAGGAAGTGAGGGCAGATAGAATATTCCAGTTGCCTGAATCAGGACTTAAAATGATTAAATTATTAAAGACAACTCAGTGTTTACACTGTGCTCTTTACATACATTGCACCATGAGGAAAAAGCTCAACTCCAACTTAAAATCCCATTTTTGCCACATTTCCAGATGTACTGAAAGCATACTTCCAAAACTACTGATTGACACTTGTTGTGTAAAATGTTGAAGAGGATAAAAGCTCCATACAACAATTAATGTGTGCTCACATGACTTTTCTTTCAGGCTGAAAAATGTTGCAAACTAAAGTGCTGTGGTTTTGACACGAACCACACATTCATGTGTTCAGGTTTATGTTTAGAGGTTTTTGTGCCTTGAAATTACACTTCCAGATTATTACTTCTGTTCTTAAAAAAAGGAGACATAAATCCTCCAAAGTAAGCACGGCTTTTCCAGGTGGAAAGAAAGAAATGTGACTTGATCATGGTCATATTTGCAGCTGTCAACAGCAGGAACATCCAGGTTCAGCTTTTTTTGTCTCCTCAAGATTTGAGGTAGTTTAGCTGGGGCCGATTTGCAGCAGAGCAACCTATCTCTGTGTATCTATCAATGTGCTTGGTAACTGTTTTATCTGAGGGGGAAAAGGGATTGGAAAACTGACTTTAAGTATTCCCAGAGAAGAGGAAGAGCATTTGCCTGCCCCATGTAAGAAAGTGTGCTCATGTTTAGGAGTTGCTGCTGCAGGGCCACCCCTGTTTGCTGATCAGCCTGATGTTGAAGCTTGGGCTCTTGGCAGATGTTTGGATGCAGGTGAGACTGAGAAATGTTTTAAGGGTTTTGTTGCTCCCTCCTTACTCTCTGCATGCTGCAGTGCAGCCCCTTAGCTACAATGTTTCAAGAAGGTGCTTCTTTGGGAACATGTAATTGAAATTGTATTTTTGGGGTTGGCCAGTACAGGTCTTCCCACTCCTGCCCTGTTTCCCAATCTGTAACTTGCCAGAAGTTTCCTTTTTCTGTGGGCTGTCTTGTGACTGAGACCGATCCAGGTTTGTGCCATGAAGAGCTCAAGTGCCAGTCTAGTTACAGATCAGAAGGGAGTCCCCATTTCTTTCTCCCAGTGGGACTTGTAGAAGTTCTTATGTTAAGAAATGCAGGTACAAATAACTGTGTAATTGACTAAAAAAAAAAAAAAGTAAAATATTTCCACATTTACTTAGGAGTTGAGTGTCATCAGAAAGAAAAGCAGTATGAGAAACCAGATCCTCTCAGTCCTAACACTAATAGGTAATGCCCTGAAGGCACTTTGATGAAACCACAATCTTTGCATTATTTGTTGCATTCAGTGATTGCTGCATGAAAATTATTGTGGAAATATATTTTGATTGTTGAAGGGGAAGGAAGATGAAAAGCTAGATATCTTCTAGTTAAATACCTTCTGAAGACACCTCTAGTAATAATTGGGAAAATTAAATTTCTATTCTGAAATGCATTGTGGGATATGGTTGGCTACTTGAAAAAAAGATTTATTGAGTCAAGGAAGTTTTGTGTGGAGAAAAAAAAGACTTTGTAATTGTACTAATGTTTAGGTTTTCTAAAAACCAGTGGAAGCAGAAGACTGTAGACTGGCAAACTCTAATGCTCAGTGAAGACAGGTAGTGTGCAGTGGAGGAACAAAGAACTGTGAAATGCATACATAGAAGTTATGCATTTTCTTCAGTTTGGGCAGGCTTTCCTGGGACAGCCCTTAGCTCTTTTCCCATCATCCTTCTAGTATGACATTTCAAGTTCTTCCCTCATGTTTGCTTTCCTCCAGGAAAAGAATTAATCCTACCTTTAAAAGTTGCACATGAATGATCTTAAAAAAAAAAAAACAGTAAATGCAGTATTCATATTTCTATGTCTCCATCAAATGGTTGGTTGGGTAATTCTGGCACAATTCCTTGCCCTGGCTCCTCAAGTGCCAGGGAAAAAACGTGCAAGGCTGTGTAGATAGGCCTCTTTCAAAACTTCCATTGCAGCTGAATCAAGGCTAGAGTTGAGATTCAATTGCAGTGAACTAATTAGGCTGAGCTCCAAATGCCTGAGCGCTGGATGTGTTACAAACAACGGTGCCAACACATGCTGCAGGGAACTGTGCACAGGCACAGTGCTTAGCTGCCTTTAAACTTGGCACTCCCTCATTAATTTGGTGCGTTAATAGATTGTTTAATGTGCATTAGTGGCTGAGCACAAAAGCTGTGAACGCTTGCTCATTCAGTTCCAGATGGAAAATAGTGTCTTGTTTGGGGGCAAGGTGTTTTCTGCCTGCCAACAAGAGGTCCAGCGTGTTTCAAATGTCTTGGAGAGTCGCCAGATGCAAATAAACCTGGTGGGGAGGCTGAGTTTCAGCAGAGTGCCTGGGCTGGTGAGATTTTAGGTGGGGTACTGAGCCTCCTCCTGCAGTCATGCTTCGTCTGGCACAATGGCCTGTGAGAACCATTATAATACCAGTCATGGAAATGGGAGAGCACAGGCATTTGCAAGGAGTAGTTGATGTATTTTTACCTCCTACCAGGAAGATATGTATGTGAGAGTGTATTTATCTCTCTATATATAAGTAGGAGTATTCAGTGCTTTAGTAATCAAATCTAATATTAATTTTACTGTATGCTTTAAGACAGTGGATTTTTTGGGGAGCTTTTTCCTGTTTGTTTTTTTTTTTTAAATAGAAAATTCTAAAGCTCTGCTCTAAATGAAGAGTTTTCTCTGGCTACCAGGCTGTGCATGCCTGGAGGACTCGGAGAGGTGCTTGGTGTGAACTTCTCCCTTGTCTGACGTGACCAATTTTTGAGGCTATATGGACTTTCTTCTTTTTTTTTTTTCCCTACTTCATGGTACAGAATAGTTAAAATAACAGCTATTTTCTATGTTCAAGGAGCTGTAAGAAATTGCACACAGTGCAAAGCAGGGCTTGAGTAAATGTGTAAGTAGTTTAAAATAACAAGAAACCAACACCAAAACCCCCAAAATAACAACAAAACTCCACAGAACCCAAAAATTACTGTTCCGCATTTCCTTAATGGTACTTTCCTTCCTTACCAACCACACTTTACAACAGAATATGTGAGGCCTGGCAACATTACAGTAAAACATAGGCTCAGGGGAAGGCAGTGCTTTATTAAGGCTTAGTAAAACCACCATGACAAAAGCCAGTTTTTTTCTCTGAACTGCTTCAGTGTCAGAACTTCCAGTTGTGTGAGATAATGAACACCGCTCAAAACTGACTGAATCCCTTTTAAGAAAAAAATGTCTGGTCTTTTTGCAAGGAGTACATCAAGAACCAAGTCTGCAGCCTTGTAATTTTATTATTTTAAATAATAAATTCAACAATAAACTGCCGAAAATAGGAAGTTGTTAGGTTGGAATGCAGGTTGTTAGGTGGCCTTTAGATATTCCCAGCAAAGTGCCTAGTGTATGTATTTTTTATTTTATCTCATATGTTCTTCACAATCACTGTGATGGTTTAAGATTTTATAAAAAATATTAACCAAAGTTAAAACAACCTATTTCAGGGCTTCTGGATCCTTTTAAGTTCTTTCTGCTTCTGCAAATATTGATGTGGATCTTTGAATTTCATATTAAAGCTCTCACGAGGAGCATACATCTCACATATCTTTTGCTAATGCCAGTGGACTTGTGAGACCTCATTTGACAACACAGTTTTGTCCCATTTGTAATAGAGAACTGAATTTTTTACTCCTAATCATAAATTCCCTCTTTGTGGTTTGCTGAGGTTATTTAAAAAGTAAATGCTTTGTTATATAACTACGCTAGTATTTATTTCAAATGAGAAATATACTTTTTTGGGTGAAGTAAGATCATAGAATAGTAAAAAATATCTTTGTTTACCCTAACAAATTGTGCTCTTTTCATAATCTATTAATTTTACTCTTACCCCAGAAACAGAGCATAGATTTTCTTTTACAATAATAGGAATTATAATACATTTGTTTGAGTAATATTTGGTATGATTCTGAAGAAGTTATCATCATGTGTCTAACTTTGTGAACAGTTCTTAGTGGGAGCAATTAGTAAAGGTAAAAAATAAGGACCAAATATTAAAGAGAAAAACTTGCATATACTCAGCTCCAAAATTAGGGCAATTAAAACTACTTGCTTGGCACTGTGCATCAGATGTGTAAAAGTAATTTAGAATTATTTTATTTATAATAAGGCTTTTCATTTTAAACACTAAGCATCTTACAGCGCAAGTTCTGGATGAACTTTTATTTTGTCCAGGTGACTGTTGTCTCTTGTTTGTAGTTAAAATGCCAAATCACATAACATTTGTATGCAGGTTTTCTTGCCATCTTGCCAGTAGTTTTGTTGTAGATTTCTAACAATTAGTGGTCTTCCCTTCCTATGTGTTTTAGATATTAAGGCAAGGACACAGGTTTATCCCCTCTGTTTAGACCAGAGCATGGTCACCCTTGCTATAAGCTGCTCACTGTCAGCTGGAACTGACACAAGGACACTGGGCAGGCTTGGATGTGTAGAAATTCGGTGCTCAGAAATTGCTGGTTTCCTCTGCAAACCTACAACAAATTCCTGAAACCTCAGGGATGCTGTTAAATTATTTCATTTTTTTTACAATATTTTCTCATTGCGGCGCTAATATTGCATACTTTTATATGACCTGGATAGTACAGAAAATTGGGTCAGGGTTTGAGGGCAGAATGCAGATCACCCACCAGGTAACTTCCTTGGATTCTCTCCAAAGACACCAGGTTTAATAGCAGAGACAAGGATTACAGAGCTCTTGCTCATCCCTTGTATGACAAAGGCTGAGGTCCTTGTAGTGAATGTATTTTTTTTTCTGCAGAGTAAGGAATTGCTTTCAAAGAAGGTATTTGTCCCTGCAGCAGCTATCCCCTTTCCCATGTCATCTAAAAATGAGCTGGAATTGGCTAGAGTCTTCTTTTCCACAATAAGCTGCAGGGCACCACAGTTGAAGTACGGATGTTGACAAGTAGAGCAAAGGAGAATGAATGCAGGAAATGGCTGCTGCTGCTAATCTCGTTCTTACACCCTTCAAATGCCTGTGCCCAATTATTTGTGCAGGGCAGTGGAGATGGGGGAATAGACAAGAGCAAACATCTTCCATCCTGTGGCTTCAAGAAGTAGAGTATGTCCTGTGCTGACCCTGTTAAGAATCTGTGGTGTATTCTGCACAATGGCTTTATCTGATCTTTGCAAACTGCAGCAAATAAGGCCCTATTTTTTCCCCCTAATATTCATCCTAAATAAATCTAGTAGAGGCTATTTTTATTTCACCCCTTTCTTAGAAGACAGTAAAATGTGGGCAAAACTGACAATGAGTAAATAACTAAGCATGTATTGCTTTATTGTAGTGTGAGTACTTCATGTGATTGTATGCTGTTATCTTAGCTGTGACCCAGAAAGTATTGATAATTGGTTATCTCAGCCCTTCACACAAAATAAACCTGTTCACTTGGTGTTTTCTGTGTCAACAGGTCACCCAGCACTAAGCTGTCTGAGCATCCTGTTTCAACAGCATGTAAAGTATGACAGGCACAGGCATCTGAGTGCTACCCAGTCATGTCAATTGTATGCCTTCACAGTTCTGTTCACTCAAGACAGCTCTCTGTAGGTTTTATTTTATTTAATTTTATGACATGATCTTTCTTGGGCAACTACACATTTGAACCACAGAAATGAGAGAAATGCTACAAGAGTGAGGGAGAAAACAGAGCTTTGAAATCCTGCAAATTTTGCAGCACATGCAGGGCTGTAGGTGTGGTGTGTAAATGCCGACCCTTCTTGAGTGTCTGCATTGCTTATTGCACTCTGGTTTTCAAGCACTGAGGTTATCTCTTGGCTTCTGTGGCATTCTTTTGTTGTGTGGCTTTAATAAGAAACATTACATGTCCATCAAGTCTCACTGTAAAATGAAATAGAGAAATTGAACTGACTGAAATTGTATTGCACTATGAGAAGAGCCTAATCTCTAGAAATTTTCAGTGGATTGTATTTTAGGAGTAAAGGGCCACCTGCTTATACCTTTTATGTGAAAGAGTGGAGGTAACATTCAAGCAGGTTTTGATACCAGCTGTTAGCCTCTGCTGAGACTGTCTGCCTTTTCTGAGGGAAGTTTTGTCAGATGCCTTTCTCATGAAAGAAACAAAGCTTGTTTCAGGAAACATGTATATGGTCTGTGTTAACTGTTACTGAAGTAATATATGCATAATGCCATGAGATTCTTTTCTTGAGGAATTCTGCTGGAAATGACTTGGTAAGTAATCAAACAGTTCCTAAGTACTTTGAGGAAATCGGTCTGTTTGTTTATACAATGTGTGCTGGCAGTCAACGTGAACTGGTCCAAACCCACAGCCATGTGTATCTTCAGTTTCCTCCTCCTCCCTGCAACAAATGCAATCTGATGATGCTTCTGTCTGATTGCTAAAGTGAAGTGCTGTGTTTTCATTGGAATTGCAGCCTCTCTCCATCCCCCTCAAACACCAGATGTCCTGTTAGTTTGAAGTTTTTCTGTTTTTTTCATATGGTTCTTCTTTTTACCTGCTCCCCACCCTCCCAGTGTCTCAGGCATTTTGGTGTGTAGAAGAGACTTTGTGTTCTGCTGGATTTTACTGGCTGTGAAATACCACAGTCTTGGGAAACGTGGGAAACTTTCCAACAGGAACTGAAGGCAAAAATCAACTTGTTTGGAGCGAAGCGTCCCATGGGCAGCAATTGGTAAACCAGAATAAAATTTGGCTTCACCACTGAGATTAGCACCTACCTTTGTAAAACAAAACTGGTATTATGGAGAATGCCTTTTAAAATATGTTTAGACTATTGAACTCTGCTTTGAATGAGTGGTTTTCCTATATAGTTAGGATATGGCGTGGTAATGAAAGTAGTTTCTTCACTTTTCTGTATCTTGTGATAAATGTAGGGATAAATGAAATGGTTTTTTTTACAGGATAGTTGTAGGAACAACACTGCTATTGCAATGCAAGGAAGATAAGTAGTCATGGGAAAGCCAGGCAACGTGGGCTTTCTTTCCAAAAGTGTAAAATGACTGCTTTATAGTAAAGAGATAAGTTTGTATTCATGGAATGAAATGGAGGAAAACCAGCCTAGACTGTAAGGAAGAGGGACCACCTGTAGATATACTTGTTCCTCTCAACTCCTCCAGATCAGTGTTACTGCCTGCCTTGTATCATTTTATAGAGAAGAGTGGACCAGATGAGTTCCATCAGCATCCCATGGACCTGAATGAAGCCATGTGATTTACTGGCTGTAACCTTCTCTGCACTTCATATCTCTACCACATTTGATACTAATCCAATTAGTTTTTAAGGATGTGTCTCCATTGCTCTCCTAGACCTGGATGTGGATTACAACTGGCTCAGCCTGGATAAAGCTGTGTTAAGCATGGAGGCAGAGGGACTGCATGTGCCAACCCTGCACTTAGGCCAGCAGATGGGGTGTGAGCTGGTTCTGGCCCAAAATCTCGGTAGCTGCAGCAGTGCAGGGTAGTGCCTGTGCTGGCAAAGGGCTCAGCAGCACAAGCAGGCACCAACAATCCTGGCTGGCATTAGGACCAAAGCCTGACAGAGGGTGTGACTCCTCCTAACTGGGTAGAGACACTGCTGTGTGCTGTAGCATGATCTTCTAGAGGAGGGATCCTCATGCCTTGTGCATCCTTAGGTCATCTAGTGCTCTGGGAATATTTATGGCCTCTAGGATGAAGTGACAATACACGTAGGTATCTAGTTTGTGCTCCTGAGTCTACCCCTGGTACTGCTCTGGTGCCTCAGAGCGCTTTGCTTTCAGCACCCCCAGATGTGTGTGGGTGCAGTGGCAACAGGGACTGGCTGACAGCTCTATCATAAATAAGGTTTTTAGCCTTCTTACCCCCTGAGTCACAAGGTCAGCAGAAGTTGGAGGCTGTTTGTTCTAGACGTGGTAAATAACACAATCTGCCTGCTCTCTCCTCTGGCACCCACTCTGAAGCTGTTATCAGCATTGCTGTGGCATGTTTGATTTAGGGGCAAATTGGCACCTCTCTGACAAGTGCTGGAATGTCCCAGTCTGTCCTTGGGGTGTTGTTGGCATCTTTCACACCAATAAACCCCCATCAACAGTCGTGATCATGGGCAAACACCGGCCAAGTGCACAAAAGCGCTTATCGCCTGCTAGGCTGTGCATTCATAAAAAGCAAAGCCATAAAAACCTCCAGTGGCTGGCAATTCCAGAGCTTTCTGTTAGACTTGAAAAGGAGTCCTGAAGAACACAGGCTCCTTATCAATTTTAATTGCTGGGCAGTGGAGGGCTGCCGTTTGTTTAACGTCATTTGGTGTTAGCAGCTCTGACACTGGGTTGCAAGAGATGTTTCTGGCCAGCAGCATTCTGCCAAATGCAAAATTAAATTTAGCATAAATCCTTTCTTTTCAGGAAAAACTCAGGTTGAACAGTTGAATTCAACACGTAAAGAAATGCAAAATGGAGTGTTGAGAACAGATTGACTAGAGGTGCATGGGGTAATGTGAAGATGTTAAATTTTAGAAAGTTGAGGTTTAAAAGTGTAGATGCTGCTGTATTGTAATTGCTTTTCATTGCTGTTAAAACTAAGTTCTGTATTACCTAATCCTTTTAGACTGGCTTTTTAAATGTTGCAGTCATGCTTATGCATTTATACTGAAAATAGAAAAACTTTAGGGTTGGTTCACTGAATGACCCTGTATTCCTGGCACACACTATTAGCCAAAATTCATGCCACCTTTAGGGAACTGGGCCAGACATGAAATCACTTTGAAGAGTCTCATCAACATTTGTATATGGCTTTATCTGTTAGATTTTGGTTTTGAAGTCAGTCAAATCTTGCTGGATTTGAGCAGTTGTCAGATTCCATGAGGGCTTACAGGTGGATCCATAGAAACTGGTAGATGTGCAGGTTTTGGAAGTTCCAAGCAAGCATTTTAAATGCAATTAAAAGTGCATCTGAACCACTCTTAAACAAAGAGCAGTAAGAAAACTCCTTGAAAATTACTCTGAAACTACAACTTTAAAAGAACAAGCTGATATGAAAAAAATGTGTGTTTTATGGCAGCTGATAGGGAGCAGATTGACAGCAGCTGGTTAATCAGGAGTGGCTGCAATGGCAACTGCTTCTCTGACCTCAAGTCTCCTCCCTAAGTGGCATGTACCCCATCTCTCTGCTGTGATTTTCACACATGGCTATGGAACATAGGTTGGAATGTCCCTAGCTGACTTGGAATGAGAATTCACTTTCTGTAGCAGCTTTGAAAATCTTTAAATGAGACTTGACCAGAAATAACCAATTCTAGGAGTGTGACTGTGGCTGTTTGCCCTCAATGCTTCATCCTTTTGTTGAGATGGTCAAGGAAGCCCTTTGTTTTGTAATTTGTTGGCAGCTGTCTATTCCCAAAGAAATTGGGGAAGGGGAGCGAAAATAATATGTAGCACAGTCCTGGTGATAATAAGGACATCCTTATTTTGGTGCCCCCCAAGTACAGGTAGAGAATAGATACCCTTGCCTCTGCTACAAACTCCTACACTTCTGGTTGGTGAAGTAGCAAAGAAATAACAATGTCTTAATTTTTGTTATTGTTGTATATGTATCTGTCTTCATTTGAAATTCTTTTTCCTTCAGCATTTTTGTTTCTCTTTTTCGATTTTTGGTGTGTGTATGTTTCTGAACTTCTTTGGACTCTCGGGAGAGCAGTTGTGTATTAGATTAGGAAAAGCAGCAATGAGAAGCTACAGCAATTGTTTACTTTCTGTGTTAAAGTCTGTCCACACTTGAAGTGGAAGGAAACTGCTTTTCCTTATTGCTAGTTGCCAAGATCTGTGTTGGTTCTGTTTTTTAGTGGGTTTTTTTTTTTTTTTCCCTCCTGTATGGGGAATTTCATAGCTGAAACTGCTTTGGCATATGAAATACTGAGCTATTGATGTGTCTGTAGTTAATTTATGAAGAGGAACACTCCTGCAGGAGTAATGCATAGCTAAGCTATTACTGGCCGACTACTTCTGTGTGATGAAACAGAAGCAGAAGCTGGAATCTGTTGATTTTTCAAGTGGTCACTAGTTCAGATCTTTTAGTTCAGAGTATCCTGGCAGTGTTACTATGCTGCTGCCTTTTGCTTAGATGGATGGGAGGTGTGGATTTTTTCCCTTCTCACCTTCATTTACCTTGATGTTTCCTCATATTTGTTAGCTTTTGTTTTTATTGTGAAATAGGAAATGTTTACCTTTCAAGAAAGAACCTTTCTATGCATTCACAATTCCAGCAAGGGAATGGATTTGCAATTTTGTCTGCAGCAAGCAGTTCCTGTTACTCATGAAACAGGAGTGGCCTTTTAATAAAGGCGCCAGATCTCTACTATGCAATTACCATAAAATAACCAGTGCAGCAATTCTGTATTGTGAGCAGCTTGACAACCAAATGCTTTTTAAATTGCTGCTGAGGAAATAAATTCTGAAGAGCAAACTTCAGTGCTTAATGCATGCCCTGTTTCTAGATTGGAAAATCTCTCCTTAACCCAGCATGCAGTAGAAGTGCATCTACACACTCAGCCTTGTTAGCCAGGAGACTTGGGAGTTACATACAAGAAATATGAACTCTGCAGGAGGTTTGGTGCACATAGCTATGAATACCTGTTCTGAATAACTGGGTGAACGTTGGCACCTGTTGGAAGGCACCAGCTCCCTCAGGCCTGCAATGATATTGGATGTTCTGTAACCTGATTTGAGCACAGCTGATCTTTTAAACAATTTTACTGTCAGATTGCCTTTTTGTGTGTGTGTGTGCAGTGCTTAACCAAAAAATTCACAGTGCTACATGGTGGAGGTTGCTAGGTGCTAGGGCAATGCAAACAATAAATAATAGGGATCATGCTGGAGTCTTCTGATGAAGTGTAACATGAGATGCATGAACCTCCAAGCAATTGCTCTTTTTTTTTTGCTAGCATCAAGCAGAACTATCTTTAAGGCTGGGACATACCCTTTTAAAATAGAGTGCAGTGCATGGTATGAAAGATGTCATAAGCAACTAAAGGACATTAGTGGTGGGTGGTCATGAAAGGAACCTTGTTTGGAGCCAGCCCAGTGAGTTGAAGCCTGTGTCCTGGGGAGTGTGGAGCCCTGCAGCCCCCCAGCCACCAGGATGGGGCTTCTGAGAAACTCAGTTTCTGAGCTCTGCCACGGAGTTATGCAGGACTATCTGTTTTGCTTTCAGAGATTTTTTTTTTTCTTTTTGTGTTAATTTGTGTTTCAGTTTTAATTCTTCTCTGTAGGTGGAAGTCTTACTGATTTCAGTGTAATACAATATTTGAAAGGCTATATAAAAAAGAGTAATAAAAAACTTGCTGTGTAAGTGTTCATTCAAAGAGTACTCAAGCATACTTTATTCTCTGATGAGATGCACTCTCATTTGTTTTTCGTCATCTTGACCTGTGAGTTAAGGGCCTGCCAAGTGCAAATTTGCTCTCATTGTTAGAGAAAACAGGAGATAGCTGAGGAAAAATAGAGAGTGAAGAAGGGGCAGAGGTTTGTGCAGTACCAGCTAAAGCAGTGAAGTTAAACAGATAAGTTATCAGTGTGGTGGTGAAATTAACCCAACATGCAGGTTATTAATGAAGAGCACTCCCAAGCTCTCAAAACATTGTTGGCCAGATAACTGCAGTAGCACACTGGGAAGCACTCGTTTATTGTTCTTCCTTTACCATCCCTGTACCTGTTTCCACAGCATAGAAAGTCTCCAGTGTGAGATTAGAGGCTGAGGCAGGGGTGTAAAAGCTTGGAAAGCCTCCTCAATGTTTGCTGAATGGGGCTACCACACCTAAATGCTGTCTGCATTCTTTTCCTCTGGCTTCTGAGCCATTTAAAAGCTGTGATTTCAGGTATGTGAAGAAGGCTTTTATGAATCTATTATATGTATTTTTCAGGCAGCTGACAGGAACCGTCACTCTGGTAAGTCTAAAATTTCAGTGAATCAGAGGCCCCAAAAAATCAAACTAACTCCTTCCAGAAAAATATTCTACGAGACTGACCTTAAAGAAGTGCAGAACCCATCATTCATTTTTGCCTGTACATTCTCTCACATCTCTTTAAAACATCCCTGCCCCTGTATTAGAGTGTTTATTTGCTTGCTGGTGACTGGGCATTGTGTGTGTCCTGTGTGCTCAGAATGGCAGCTGGCTTACTTTTTACTGGCTGGCAGAGGGTTTTCTTAACTCGTCTTGAATCCAGTGCTGTAAATTTCTGTGCTGCCTGGCAGATAGATTGGCATATGCATGAAATTGCAGTGAAACTCTTAATTAGGTTGATCATCACCTCCTATTACACAAAGCATCCTAAGTTGAGTTTGCTGCCTTCATCTCTACTCTGTAGCTCCTCCTCTCTGTAAACAGTGCTTGAGTCCCTGTGTGAACCTATTCTTTGCTTTGTTTGAAAGAAAGTGCCCAGAAACAGAGGAAAGCAATGTGTTTCCTTTTGGGTCAAACTAAAATCGGTTTGGAACCTGAAATGTATATGAAGTACTATTAAATAAGGGATATTTTCCAAATTTTCTACTTGAGAATGCATCAGCTGAGGCAAAGATCAGATCCTTTGTGGTGCCTGATGCAAAGAATGGCCAGGGGTTTGCCTTTTGATGTGCTTTTGGGTCAGCAAAGCCTCAGGTGGTGGTAACAAATGGGTATAAAGTAGTAGTTGTACTTTTGTATCTAGAATATAAATAATACATTATGTGTACTGGATAGATTTTCTAATTTATTTTTATGAGCTATGGGTGGCATTTTCATCACTGCTTAGACAATGCAGTTCTGCAGGCAGTTAAAGATATCCGTGCACTTAGGAGTCTGGGGAAAAAAACAAACCCCATCCTGAACAACTTAAAGCCAAAATATTAAAGAGGGGGAAAAAAAAAGCAGCATGAAACAAGGCAAACCCCTAAAATCCTCGCCTTAATATTCACTGCTCAGCATTAAAGCTAATACAGGAAAGTAACTAAATGTTTTAGTTATTAATGGCTTCTCTAGTGCATATACTAAATATCTAGAAAGTCCTAATTTTGCCACATTGTGACTTTTCTTGCCAAGCTGTGCTGAGACTGAAATCATTATTGTTGCTGACTTAAAACATAGAAAGGGGGTTTCTAGGATTTTTTGGTGGTTTTTTGTTTGTTTGTTATTTTTTTTTATGGGAGGAAATTCTTCTTTTTTACAGATAGGAAATTCTTCTTGAGACAAGTGGGATGATAGATGTTTTCTTCCTGAGGCTACCTTAAGTGTTCGGGTCCTTTGTTATGTGCTTTGCTCTGTGATGCCTGGAAGAGGACCTGATGACACATAGAAATCCCATCAATATCTAGCAAATAGCATGATCTTGGTTTGCAGTCCCCTTCCTCCTTCTTTTTTGCAGTTGTTTCTTTTCATAGGCTCCTGATTTCCTCAAAGGAGAGCATATCTTTATCATAATAATTTATCATGATTTATAAGCGTCTTTTCAAATGACAGCAACAATGAGATGGTGTTTTGGGAAAGCAGCTACATGAGAAATGGATAAAGTTGCTTTGCTTTTCTCTGCCTGGTTTGGCACACCTGTTGTTCAGAATAACCTGTTGGTAACACATCTTATTAAACAAGTGTTAGGCAGAAGTGACAACAAAAAGTAGCCTTCGTTATGCATCTGTTGTTGTGTTAAACACAATATTCCAGGGATGAGTGAAGAATACAGATAGCAGTCACACACTGAAAATAATTTCAGATGTCTTTTTTTCTGATTTTTGCTCTGTTGGCTTCTAGGAACGCTGTTAAAAAAGCCCACAAAAAAGCAAAGCAGAGCAACCAAAAAGAAACCAAAAAATAAGGGCAAAAGGTGTCTAAGAACACTTAGAGCTAGCTGCCGTTTCTGGCAAGGCAGTCTGCATTAATAAGCTTGGCACTCATCATTTTATGGGTGCGTTTTATTGTTTCTACATGTGCCTTTGATTACCCAGAAGACCTCTAGTTTCCTGCCCTGTCAGGGTGGAAAACCGCAACAGCTATAGCCATCAGTGTAATCAGACATGCAAGCAGTGACCTTGGATGTGTTGGGCTTGCTTCCTTGCTTCGTTTGGGAGCCGCCGGTAAAAAGCCATTCAAATAAAACACCAGTTTGAAAGCGGTGAAGGGATCGAGGGGAAACAATGTTACGAGCTGCACCTCACATATTTACAGCTAATGAGTTGAGGCTGCAGATGTTGTGACGAAGGGAACAAGGCTGTTTGCGTCAAGGGCTCCCGAGTTGTGTTTTTAAACCCAGCGAGGAAGGAGCTGTGAGTGTGAACGATATCACGTGGAGACAGGACAGACTGTTCATCTGGTGCGTGCTCCTCGGGCTGGATTGTTGTGGAGCGCTGGCCGCACACCTGGGAGCACAGGATGTGCGCTGTCCTGCAAAGGGACACGCTCCTGTGCTGCTCTGGGAGGGCTTGCTGTATCTCCTTTGCCCCTTGGAGGTTTGCTGAACCCTTAGCTCTCTGCCCACTGCAGCTGCTGTGCAGTGACCCATGGGTGCTGCCTTTGCTCCTTTGTGACCACGAGGGGTTTTGTGTCCACCTGAGCCCACTCTGGGAGCCGCTGTGTGCCCAGTGCCTTTGCAGCTGATGAGTTTTGCAAAAGAGGAACTCGCTTTGAGCCCTTGGGTTCTTTGACCTGGAATCAAAACTGCAAGGGAGAGAGCTTGGGAGACTGAATACAGGAGAGCGCATCAAAGAGACAAAGCTAGATGAGTTACTTTTGATTGCCTGAAAGTTGCATTAATTCCCCTGGTATACTGGATGTTGTTTCCAGAAATACCAAACAATGATCATTTGCACCCCCTTGGACTTTGTCTGCATTTTTTTAACCCTTCTTGAAGACTACCTAACTCTAAAATATGCTGTTAGAGATCTAACTAAAATTCAGGACAGACTGAAAACTTCCAAATATGCCCCTGTTGAATATTCTCTTCTTGAAAATTTATGCTTCCCTTTTATTTTTATTTTTAAATTTTCATGGGCCATGAAAAACATTTGAAATTGGATATTTTTCCATGTTTGCTTGTTCCATTTGCAG
This sequence comes from Thryothorus ludovicianus, assembly GCA_013397245.1. Taxonomy (NCBI): domain Eukaryota; kingdom Metazoa; phylum Chordata; class Aves; order Passeriformes; family Certhiidae; genus Thryothorus; species Thryothorus ludovicianus. The sequence goes on along the minus strand of VZTB01009117.1, from coordinate 17,497 downwards.
CAGTAACAAATCAGGAGAAAAAAAGGAAAAGATGACTTTAGAAGATTAGAAAATGGGTGAGGGAGAAAAAACCACTTATTTCCCCCCTAAACTTATGGCAGAGACAGAATTTAAATCCCACAGCTTTTTTGGGAAAAGCTGCAATTAATTCTCTTGGGCAGAATTTGATCACAGTGTGTGTTGGAATATCTCAAAACATGACAGAGGCAGTCCTTGGAAGCCTGGAAACTGAACTACTCTTTAAGACTTTTAGGTAGCATCTGCTGCCAGAGGATCGTGTGTTGGAACGTTTGTGACCTGACAGGAACCATGCTGATCTTCTCTGGAAGAAGAACTGGTAGTTAGGAAATTCTTGATGCAATTGTTTTTTTAACCCTTGCAAGTTACCTGTCCTGTTTCCTCTCAGGCACTTTGTGAGGTGTGCTGGTTAAAGCACTTTTCTTTAGTCTGAAGTATGGTCTCATTTTCACATGTATTTTTCTTTTATGACTCCTCCCTGCCTTCAGTGTAGCAGCTATTGTGATGGGTTGCCATCAACAGATGGTATCTTTAAGAAAAATCTCAAGCCACTTAATGCTTTTTTTTTTTTTTTTTCTTTTCTGGTCCCTATGAGGATTGACAAAATCTGTTTCACACAGGAAGAATAAGGGAGCAACTATCACTTCCCACTTCCACACTATGCTTGTGTTGGGGTTGTGGACAAAAAATCAGGAGCCAGTGACTTTATTCTCATACTAAATTTAATGGACTCATTCATGCAGGGATTTCTTTCCTGGTGGAAATAAATTTATTTATCAATTTCCAAAATCATTGGGATAAGACTGTTAGGATTCCGTGGGACTTGACTGACATCCTCAGTCTTTCACCCTAAATCCTCCACATTTTCATGCTAAAAAAAGTTAGAATTTGCAAAATACCAGCAGGGATCTTTCAGGCAGTTAGGCTTCTGGTTTGAATGGTGACTAACAAGTCACTCAGGATTCCTCCAAATGTGTGATTTGAAGGATATAGCTGTTGTATTCCCTGTTTCTCCCTGATTTTTGGATTAATGGAGTTCTGTTCTGTACCATGTCACCCCAGAGATATGAAACAACAGGATTTCATTCTTTTAGAAATGAGAAGATTAAGTGGGACTAGTTGGACAAGGATGAGGAAGGAGATATCTCTCTGAGCATGGAAACTTTTTACCTCTCACTTAAATCTTCCTCTGAACTATATAGAACCAGACAAGGATGTTTGAATCTATTCTGAGTCAAAGCCCAGGAAACTTGTGAATCTTTTTTGCTTGCATTTCTTTAGAAAGCATGCTGTGAACTTTATATCCTGAAGAGTCAATTTCCAGATGGTTTCAGACAGATGAATTTTGTGATGCAAGGGATTTCCTTTTTCCTGATAGCTCCATTGTTGGCTTCTTGCCCTCATGTCTGTGGCTTGGTGGGTGTAGCTTTTGCGGGTGAATTTCCAGTGAAGTTGAATGAGTGCAGTCTGTGGCAATCTTAACTGCAGCAGGACACTGGAAATAGGGGTGTAGGCTGTGACTTTTTCAGCTGTAGCATAAAGACATATCTCTGCTCTATTCTTTTGTTTTGGCTGTTTTGAAGATGAGTGTGGCTTTTGTCTTTTTCAGCTGTCAGGGGAACTGTTTACCTGAGTGACAAGTCACAGTCACACAGGCCATCTCTAGCAGGACCCTCACACAACGTGTCTGGTCCCAAGTCCTGGTTTAGGATGACTTCTCTCAAGTCACCCTAACTCAATCTGGTTTCTTCCTGGTAGTGTCACCCCTCCTTGAACCCAAGCACAGAAGTCAGGGAGATGTTACGGGTGGAGTCTGAGGCAAAGAGGGAATGGGGTGCATTGGCTTATCTGTCTCTGTGTCATCTAATCCCCCACTCCATTGAGCAATAAGCCTATGTTTCCCTTTTTTAGCCTTTTGCTGCTATTGTAGCAGCAGAAGCTCTTCTGGATGCCCTCGGCATTGCCATCCGAGTGCCAGCTCTAGCCAAGCTTTGGGAGCCTTTGGCACCTGGTGCTCTCAAGCTGTCTCCTGTCCAAGCCATAACTGGGCCTGACCCTGTCTAGTTGCCAAGGCTATTGATATCTAGGGTGTTGAGGGTGTTGTCATGATGTGGACAATGGAGCACAAGAGGTAAAACTTGAAGAATGTTGTGTGATTGCAGAGAATAAAAGAATCCCACAGCTTCTAAAGGAGATGTGTACATGCCTATAGCTGTGCTGTGGTCTCCCATTCAGGCTGTATGCAGTTCCACAAAGCAAGGTTTCTTTCACCTTCTAGGACCAGAGGTGTGTAGCTGAGAAAAGATAAATTTTGACTTGGGACACTGATTTGTAAGTTTAAACATAAATGTAGAGATATACAGTAATTTCCTATAGAGCTTTGATGGAGCAAATGGTATGGATAAAATTTTTAATCCTGCTTTTCTTCTATCCTTAAACATGTAAAAAATTTAGTTTAAACTTCATTCTGAGTGATGAGAAGGCAGTGGCTAATTGTTCTGTATTGGTGCTACATGATGTGGTAACAACTTAGAATGCTTTATTATCTTACACTGAAATGATTGCAAGTCACTCTCCTTTTGTATGGTGTGCAGTAATAGCTGTGAATCTGTATTTGTACTGCTTTGGATTAAAGATGGTTTTATTGCTGATTTGGGTAAAATACCTGCACTGGAATCACAGCTTTAGATTTTCTCTTTTGTTCCACTTCCCCCAGTATAAAATTGGAAACCCAAATCTTCCTGTCCTTTACTAGAAGCGAGACACCTTTGATATTTCCTACTCACACTTGATTTCTTGTGTACCTGATAGAGCTTTGAAGGTCTTGGCACTCTGGATGACTTTGGATTTGATCACTGCTCAAATGCTCATTTCTTCATTGCCAAGTTCCACAACTTGTTCAATGTTATCAAGGCCAGAAAAAAAATACTGGAAGATTTGCCCATCATAACATTTGAAAGTTCACAGGGGTTTGTAAGAAGCAAATGAAGCATCAGCGAAGGTTAACTGCTTTATAATAGATGAGAATTAGTTTATCTCAGTCCAGAATGCTCCTGTGAGGAGTTGTGTTGCTGCAGAGACTGAGTGATGCAAAGGGATCTGTGTCTGTGGCCATTGCAGTGGTGTGAGTCTTCATCTATGTGCAAGTAGAGATCTCTGCTTACACAAAATCCTGAGTAAAGCAATGGACTTGTGGACATAATTAATACCTCCTTGGTATTTGGGAAGTTAATGGAATGGAAGTTAACATCTTCTTCAAAGAGCGGTCCATTTCAACCCTTTGTTAGCTAAATCTCAATGTATTTATAAAGAAAAAAAATCTCCTGGCTACAGTGCTACACACTTGTCTCTGATAGGAAACACTGATCTTCCCTAATGCTCCAGACTGTTACATGGGGTTTCATCTTCAATACAGATTCTTATTTTTCTAGTATAAGATGCTAGGAGTGATAGAGGGTTCTGGATCCCTTTTGGCACATGAAGCTTATCTAAGTTATTACCATCTTGTATTTGAATTACTACTTTGTTTTAACTTTGATAAATGCAGCCTTGCTCTGCTTGTGAACATACATGCTGCTGCTATAAAACCTTTCTTTCCTTTTTCTGTTTTTAATTGGATGATTTTGCCCTTTCTCTATTCTGTTATCAATACCAACCCTTTTAGCTGGTCTCAGGTATAAGCTAGATACTTCAGTTTTTCAGGCCTTCAGCTTGCCCACTCTGTATAATTTTCTCAATTATACTTTAAGGGACTCTTACCAACTTCTGCTTTTTGCTTTCACTCCTTTCAGTGAAATTATCAAGCAAATACTTTCTCCCTGTGGTTAGAACAGACTCTTTTGCAAGCCTCCTCAAGAAGATGCAAATTTCTTACTTATTTAAGCAGCTATATAGCTTGTCATGACAGGAAAGATGGATGTTAAAAATGAGGGTGAGGACCTTTGGCATGGCCAAAGCAGTTTCAGTGTTTGTCCCATGCCCTCGCCCCTCAGGCAGGATGTCTCCCCTTTGCCAGGATAGGGGATGCAGGAGTTGCTTTCCCCATGTGGAGCCCTTCCTCAGAAGACAAGAGAGCACCAGGGATGCATATGGATTGGGTCAGGATCTATCCTGAAGCTGGTCCCATTTTTTCAGGCCTTCCCCCTTGAGCTGGCTGACCAGCAGGGTGCTCAGCACTGGGCACCAGGGGAGGTGGCCAGCAAGCTGCTGAGTGTGCTGGATTTGTTGGGAGGCAGCAGCTTTGTCCCTTCTGCTCTGACAGCATCTGCAGTGTCCATGCTGGGGCTAGGTGGTGGCTTTACTGGAGCTGGGGAAAGGCTCAGAGGGGCTGATTTCTGTCTTTGCCCAGCGGCTGCTCTGCCCTTGCCTGCTGGTTTCTGCCGTGCCAGGAGCTGGCCTAGCTGTGTGAAACTCACTCTTGGAGGCCAAATCTTTTGGGATCTATCTTCAGCTCTGCGTCACACGTGCCACATGACCTTGTACAAGTCACTTAATCTCCCTGCTGTTCAGTTTTCTTTGCTGACAAATGAAGATGATAATTGCTCCATGGGTCACTGCAGTGGAAATTCACATGCACTTAGGAAGTAGAAAGAAGCTGGCATTCACTTTCTTTTTTCTTTTTCAGTGTTAACCTGACCAAAGCATGTGCTCTGTGCCCGCAGACTTGCAGTACATAGCATGCAGTGTGCTTTCAGTAAAGTTCAGTCTGGAAGAGCAAGGGAACTATGTGAGATCAGAAAGAATATTGGGGTAGAAGTCAAGCAGTACTTTAATTTCTTGATTTGTAACATATTTTTGAATTCTTAGGTTTTATGCATGACAAGTTCATGGCTGGAGAATAAGGGGGTGGTGGAATTTAAGGAAAAAGCAGATTATATAAGAGAACTAGATACTACTGAAGTTCTTTAAAACGTGAGAAGTTATGGATGGCCCATCCCTGGTAGTGTTCAAGCCCAGGCTGGGTGGGGCTCTGACCAACGTGGTCTAGTGGAAGGTGCCTATGACAGGGACNCATATCTCCTTGGGTCCAAGCATACCTTCCTGCATATGGAGGAAGGCCAGATTGACTAGCGAAACATTTTCTGAAGGGATAGATTTAAGGCAGAGATTTACATGTGAGGCCTGAAAGTGGCATTTCAGAATGCAGTAATTTTTAACCAGAATGCATTGCTTTTTGAGCATGCGCTTATTTAATGCTCTTGTGCAGGAAACCATACCTAAGTTTCTTAAAAGGATTTTGACACAACTAACTTTGGAAATGTGTGAGTAATGACGTGTAATGAAATATGTGCTCTACCCTCATTCTGACCTTCTAATAATGGGAAATGTCTTCCTAAAATACACTGGAAATATCTGCCTAAAGTACTTTCTACAGTGATATAAAGTTTTTTTAATCACAATGGAAGAAGCTTTTGAAAAACTGTGCAGCTCTGTAGCCATAAAAAAATATAAAAAAATAGAAATACTGTCCTAGGAAAAATTTTACCTTAAAAAATAAATATCTTTTACCTTAAAAAAATTAATTAATGGAATTAAAGAGAGCCTTTACTCACTTTAGTAAAACAGCTGTGCATTCTTAAATGCATCGGTTCCAGCTGGAGTTGGGGTTGTGGCAGCCTTTTCTGGGTGTGCAGGAAGCTGCAGGGAATGGCACTCGCTGTGCAGGAGCTGTGCTGAGCCCTGCTGCTGCTCTGGGGCCATCTGCTGGAGTCTGCCCTCAGGAGCCTCGCTGCTCCCACACTTCTGTTTCTCCAGACAGACATCATTTGTTTCTCCAGGGAATATTTCTTCTCCCCTGACTCTTATGAATGCTGGACTTGAGGGAGTTTCCATCCACAAATTGTTCCTGGGCTTCTGTGTCTTAGTCATGGTAGGGAGCAGCAGAAATTTATCTGACAATTTACGTTTAGGTAAAGGAATCAGTCAGAAAAAGAACCCCAACTGAACAACAAAACCTTTCAAACAAGGGATTTTAGTTGGTTAAAAAGAAGCCTGTTTCTGGAACTGTCTACTGTGGGTGTGATATTATTGTAACTTATGCTTAAGTGGCTGAGGTGAATGAGAAATATCTCTGCCAACTTGAGCAAAGAGCAAAAGCTCCATAGATCACTTCTAAAAGTTCAAGGATTGTTGTTTCAGATAAAGGAGCTTCTCACTGTTCAGAATAATTGTGGGGGTTTTTGTTTGGTTTCTTTTGTTTTTGATTTTGTGTTGAAGTCTACATTATGAGGGAGTTCAGTGCTCAAACACAAATATTGTTTTTGCTGGTGTGCCCCACTTTTTATGGATCTACAATATTAGATTTTTCAGAGCTCAAATGTAGGTCTGGGGCCAGAGTCATACTAAAATTGATATTTTTTTTATTACAAATAATGTTCTTCCAGATGTCTGTGTCAGAGATGGGTGATACAAAATTGCCTCTTTCTTTCCGATTAAGAATTGATTAGGTTATCTCAGAGTAACTTGACTTTATTTTGGTATTTGTTGAGCAGTGAGAAACAGTATATAAAAGGAAATCTGGAAAATGTGAGGTTTATAAATTAGTTGTCCTTCAGCTCCATTTTTAAAATGTTATTTGAGATCAGTAGTGCTAACTTTTCAAAAAGTGAATGTTTTATGGGAAGGACAACCTGGTATTTACTTTTTTCCTTACTTTATTTTCAGGGTTGTGGCCCTTTGAGCAGCTGATAGTCATGTGCTACCATCTACTGTATTTATCTAAAAAACATTTAAAAAATAGTATCAAAGAAACATAAAAGCATGAGGATTTCACTTGTTCTGGGTTTCTGACATTTGGGGTTGCTTCAGGTGAAAGTCACACGCAGACTGTGTGGAGCAGGAATCTGCCCAGTAATTCCTTGGAGAAGGAAAAAAAGAGTTCACAGATTAAGACAGCTCCCTTCCACACATTTTTTTTTTCCCCTTTTAATTAAGCATATCCTGTCAGCTGGTCAAGAAATTAATTTGCTCCATCAGATTATGAAACAAATGTTATGTGCTATGCACATTAGAGATACTTTGTTATTTTCCCCATTCTGCTGCCAAAGACTTTCCCAGTGGAACAATGCCTTTGTTTGTACTGACGAAGGTGAAACTGCCGAGAGAAGTATTCTCCAATGGCACAGGTGTCATTTCAATGAGGGCTGTAATCAAACTCTGTCCTTCAGCCTGCACTGCACTGATGGCTGTGGTGCTCCTCAGTCTTCTGCAGATTTTGAAGGGCTTTGCATCTTTAAAAACAATATTGGCCATTGCAGATCGGGCTTTAACATTGATAAATAGACAGAGTAACCCCTCTGACCCTCTCTGTCTCCAGTTAGTCCTGAGGACTACAAGGAAATCAAGTTTTATTTATTTATTTTAAATTAAAGTCTTAATGGTCAGGCCTGAAATTCTGAACTCCATAGGACTTAGCCTGTTCTGAAAAAAAATTCCAATAAAAATGAAGTTGTGTTTTAATCTGTGCAAGTCTGTTTTTAGAATGATTTGGAAATAAGAACTAAGTATTTCTTTAAATCTACAGTTTCAAAAGGGAGGGCAAACTATTTTTATATTTTGTCATTTTCTTTCTTTTGTCTTGTGGTTTGCAAGGTGAGCAGTATGACCTCCATATAATAATTTTTTGCCCATTTTTAGTTATTGTGAAGTTTGTCAGTTTGCATAGAATACGGATCCTGAATCTTCCACTTGACTAACTTCATGGCTTATAAGTTTTCTATGGATTGATTGGTCAGAAACAATTAGTATCTGCAACTTAAACTGTTCAAAATGGATCAATGCTTTAAGTTAAAAATTTATTCAAAAGAGTAATGACTGTGTTCCTGGATGAAGAACACGCCTGCAAGTCTGTTCATACAGTGAAGGTTCTTATGGATGATTTGATGCATGGGAAGTGTAATGGTTTAATTATGATGCACTTTCAGAAGTGCCTTCAAAATTTTAGGCTACTTTTAATGGCTCTAGTTATAACCATAGAAATCCTTGTTTTTAAAAAAAAAACTGAGCAGAAAGTTGAATGTTCTTGATGGGTGTTCCTGTAGTGTTTCTCTCTGCATCTTTCAGCTCTGCCTTTACTCTCTGTGCAGTGCTACCAGAATTCTTAACAATAAATTCCCATGTCTGAAAAGTCAGCTGCTAGAATTAATAGACCCCAGGAAACAAATGGCTCCCAGAGAGTTTCTTATTAGACATCGTGGTTGGGAGCCAGCTGTGTGTGTGTGGTGCACTGGTGCAGTGTCACAGAGGTGGCTGGACTTGACCCCGTGGGTTCCCGTAGGGTTGTGGGTGCTGCTGGAATGTTGTTAATACTCCTTTAAAATGATTGGTGTCTCAGGGCCAAGAGTAGTGTCTTGAAGCATAATTTTGCCATGAGGTCACGTTACTCGAATGGATGTTGTTGATATGTTGGCAGATCATATCCATACATTTTAGACACATTCTAAACATACACTTGAAATGGCAGCTTAATCTCAAGGGCACTGAACTTTGACAGAAAGTCATTGTTTGATATTTCCTGGTAGTTTAGCCATAAAATGATGACTTCCAGAAGAGAACCCTTCCAGGTCTGCTTCTCATCAAGTCTTGCTCCCTTGTACTTAGCTTTATGTGTTACAAATTTATGTTTATTATTGTTAATTGTGCAGCACCACATGTAAATACACACATAGAAATATTGGCACTTTAGAAAGGGATAAGCAGAAAATATATGCATTATGGCCTTATGCCCTAATTTTTTCTGCTATTTATAAAGCCTAAATGGGGTAAGATTCTGGAACTGAGTCCTAAATTTGTATAATCTAGTATTTTTGATATCTTAGCATTGTACATATACTGTGTGCTTTTCTCCGTGTAATTGAAACTGTTTAATAGTCAAGCTTTTACATATAGTATTGGGCCTTGCAATGTTAACAGTTAACTGGAATTTGCTTTATTATGCAATTCAATGTGAAAAGCAATTGCTTTGCCTCTTTCTGTTTTCAGAAATGATTGCATGCTGTTAGCAAGTGCTTGCTATGTATAGTTTGAATGCCCCAGTAAGAGCTGTAACATAAATAATTTTATGTATGTATTATTGAAATAACACACTGGATGTGCTCTCAGGCACTGGATTTTTGCTTCCTCATCCTGTCCTGCAATGATATATCAGATTATGGTACTATGGTAGCTTTCCTCTCCCAAGGCCTTTAGATTTGCCACAAAATGTTACCATCTCTCAAGTCTTTTTCACCAATGAATCTTGATAAATCCTTTTTCTGAAAGCTACCTGATAGAATCTGAAACTTCACTTAAGATAAATAGGGTTTCTTTTTCCTGCAGCATCAAAAGTCTATTCCCAGAAATGTTTACATGCCTTGTGGCTTTTAGAGTTGGAAGTGCATGGACAGGTGAAAAGTAAAGTGTGTGTCTGGCAGCTGGGGGCTGTTACCCGCAGCAGAGTTGGGTCCAATTAATAGTTAATTACATTTTTTTAATGTTACCTAAAGCCACTGTACTCCTGATTAGGAGCCCTTCCTGTAAGGTTTGGTATAGGAAGCATCTAACATCTTTTATTACTTCATCTTAACTTCTCTTACAAGGAACTTCTTTGCTTGTTGAGTGTTTAAGTTTGAAGTCCTGTTTTGAAACATAGGTGTTTTGGAGACAAAACCCCTTTGAAATCCCTCTTGGATGCAGGTGTATATATATATTAAGACTATATATACATATGCAGGTATATATATAAGACTTCAGCTTTCTTGAACCATTTTCTCTTAATGTTACCTTGTTTAATTCAGGGCAGGAGAATTCAAATGATACAGCAGAATTTTAGCCTTATGATAGACAATTAGAATTTCCACTAACAACCAACTTGACTGCTTCAATAATAGAATTATCTTCATAATTTTCAGCTGAAAAACTGTCATTTTGTGGTGAGGGCAAAGAGCTAAAGCATAGTGTGGATTTCACTTTGGAAATTTAATCTGTATAGGCTTTTTTGAGGAAATGGAGTATTGAGTATTCCTGTCTTTCAAGGCATGTATTTATAGAGGTTTTTGTATTTACAGAAAGGCTCTCTCACCATAACTTTAAAAGCTGCCTGTGGCTTTCTAGACTCTCTTCATTCTTTTCTTCCAGGGGCACTTGAACTTTCTATCATGCTTAGAGCAAACTAAGAAGTCAAGTTGCCATAGCTTTCAAGAGTCACGTCTTTCCCTCAGCAAATACTTTCTCTTCCTTGGAAATGGAAGCATGTCTGTTTGCTGAATTCCTCTGCTTTCACCTTAGGAATGTTAACTTGTCTTGTAGTTTCTCTTCCTTGTTTCTAGGCTACAGTACATGAAGGGTGCCGTGTTTCTTCCCCCCAGTGCCCCTAGAAAAGTGCAGCCAGGAGCTGAATGTGGAAAAGCTCAGAAGACTGATTTCTGTGGAAGCATCTGTCAACTATACCTTTAAATAATTAAAGCAGAGGGTCATAATGGAAACCCTGGTGAGAGCACTTATCCCAGCCTCAGATCTTTCTCACGGTCTTCATCTTACTTGCCAGCACTGATGAAAGTGCCTTTCAGACACACAGATTTTAGCAGAAAGGAGCTTGAAAAGTCATTTGGGGGGATCAGGTGAGGAGGTAGGCCAGGTGCTTGGGTCTGGTATCACTTCTGTGGCATTTGTAATAAATCACATTTAGTATCTGTGCAGGTCAGTAGCTCAAGGTTTGATTGCATCTTCCGCATTTGGATCTTTACCAATCTGTTGATTTTTAGTTCCTTTCACTGTTTCACTCGAGTCACAACTGAAGACCAAAGGATGCTGTCAAAAACATAAATATTGCTTCCCTGTCACAGAAGGGTTTTTAGAGAGCTAGAAACGTGAATATTTCTTTGTGGAACATTTAGAACCATAGCCCTGATTGGCACTGCCATGCAATTAGCCTCCAACTTTCCATGCTCTAGTACATCAACTGTACAAGGTTGTGGCACGGTGCCTTTCTCCTTTGGTGTGGAGGCAGTGTTTCCTTTCTTCTGCCTTGTTTTGCTTTTTGGGGCTGGATACTTACTTGGCTACCTGCAGTATCCAGAAGCTGCTCCCTAAGCAAGAAGTCTGTAAGCTGAAAAGTTGACCAAGTTCAGTTTTCTGCAGAATTATAAGATGCATATGCTCTAGGAGTCATGACACAACGTTCTCTGATCTTTAATGTGGGAGACAAAGTGATTTATAGCAGTGCTCCTGGGATGAAAGTAAATAAATAAAAGCAAAAAAACCCCCCAAAAAAACAGGTAATATGTAGAGCTCTTAAGTTTTTTGTCAGATGAAGCTACAAAATAGTGTTCAGACAGCCCAAACAAGAGAAACCATTGGAAGTAAACATTGTTACTTGTTTAAAGAAATATTATGTATTTAAGGGAAGTAATTATTGTAAGTATTTATTTTATAAAAGAGTATTTTATTTAGAAAGACTCATTTAATTTAGGTATGATAACAGGAAAGCAGAGGAATGGTCTAGTCTTGGCAATTTTTCAGAAGCTGTCTTTTATTGTCTGAGAACATTTAGTAATTTTCTTTTAATATTTGGATAATAAATAATTTAAACTCTGCTGCCTGAATTCTGCTGTTAAAAGAAAAGTGAGCTAGTGGTGTAGTGGGTGCTCAGACCAACTGTGTAAAACTCCAGCTACAAAATAAATTTTACTTGTGTTGTGGCACTCAGTTTCTAGAACATTTTCTTTTGTCTCCCATTAAAAGAACACTCTCCAGAACTGGCTGATAAAAAAATGACACATTTTTCCCTAGTTAAGGCTGATATAAAGAAAACTGCAAAAATTCTCAGCTTCTAGTGTTGGGTGATGCCCTTACTGCACATGTGAGCTCACCCCTTCCATGGCTCTCATGGAGAGAACGTAGCGTATTCATTTTCCACTTTCTTACTCAGTACCTGTCATCTTTTTCCTGTTAATCCATGCTTGTTCTCAAAGGAACCAATACCTCGTTGCAGGATGCAATAACATTGCTTTTTGTGAGTAGTTAACCTTTCCTCTTGAAGCATCTTGACGTCTGGTTTGCATTTCTACAACAATCATACCCTTTGCCAAGACCTTACAGGCCTTTCCTGCAATAATTCTGGTGCTGTATCCTAAATGACTTTTGATTCATTGTGTGCTTTGGTACACTGCCCATAATTTAAATCATTTTCACAGACTTCAACCTCCCAGAAGAGCCAGGTAAGTGTGATAGAAGCCTTGCCTGTTTAGCTGTGTAGTCAACCTATTTTTCATAGTATCAGCCTACCCTGAATTGTACGTGGTCTTTCTTAAGCAATAAATCTGCTTTCCTACAAGGGAGCCAGAAGACAGCATTTCTTTGACAAGGAGTCTTGGAGCTGGTTAAAAATTATGACATTGTTTCCTTCAGGAAGCACCAACTCCACTTTGCCTTAGGAGCTGGAACAAATCCGTATTAACAGGAAGCTCCATCTGATAGAGCTAAGCTAAGACAAACAGAGCACTCACACTTTGTCTGTTGAGGGGTTTTTGATGGTAAGTGACAGCTGAGAGCAGGGACCGGTCTACAGGCTTGACCTGTGTTGGCCAAAACAGAGAGGAAGCGTGTGTTGGGCAGGAAACTGCTGCAGCCAGTTCCTGGAGGGAGACATGCTTCTCTGCATGAGTGTGAGTGTGCTTCCCCTGCTGCTGGGCATCCTCCTGCCACAGAGAAACTGAAGATGGGGAGGGGCTGTACCCCTCCTTCCTTCCCCTGCCTCAAAAACAAAACAGAAGAAGAGATGACAAATCCTTAGAGGAAAACTATGCAAAGAACCTATGTGGCCAGATAATTAAACCCCTACTATATTTTTTTTTAATTTTCGATTTTTTTTTTGGTTTTGACACTAAAGTACTTCTCTATGTATTTATTCTTTCTAAAACTTGTTTCATCTTCAGGTATGGTTTGTCTAGGTTGCTGGTCTCTAAACTCCTTGCCACAGTGATTTTTCTCTTTTTCCACGCTTATGCATGAAGAACTACTGTAGTTAATAAAATTAATGCATTATATAGAGTGTTAAAGTTGACTTAAGGTATGGGCAAAGACAAATTGAGTACAAGGCTCCTTCTTTCTAACCATGTACCTTCACCAGACCATTGTCTTACAAACAAACTTCTTATTTTTAATGGAGTAAGTGATGGAACACCTCTGGTGTCCACCAGCTGGATAATTAAATGCTTATTTAGCTTTCTGTCAGTAGCCTGGCACTGTGCTCTGGTATTCCATGGCTATGACAGTGTTATTGTTCTTTCAGTGTTCAGTTCAGACTTGCTGAAGGGTTCAGCATAAGACCTACACATATGGGGCATTTACTTGTGTGGATTTCACTAAGGATGGAAGTTTTTTCTGCCTTGTGAAATCTTGCTTCTTTTTTAAAAAAACACCCCGAGTTTCTCACCTTTAAAAGCCCTGGTTGGTATTTGTACTTGACACTGTACCTTGATGATCCCCTAAAATAAATTACCATTCTGTATTAGATTTATAGTAATGCTGTTTATGTTCATAGACTTCTTTCTTTTATTGTCAACTGTCCTTTATTTTACATGTTCTACCTGTTCCCCTTCGTTTAACTTTTCTTAGATTTTTTTTTCCTCAAGCAATCCCAAAATACAGAGTGAAAGAACAAAAATGCCTCATTGCAGTAAGAAATTACTTGATATGGGTTAATTTTGAATGTTTTCTTGTTTGTACTGTGGAAATAACTATGTTGTACTGTGTGAGGTGGTCAGGGGTTTATGTTGACTTGTAGCAGTAAAAACCTGTTGAAGTTTTTCATTAGGATTTTCCTGATGTGACTTAAGTAAGGAGATACTTTGCTGGCATGGAATACAGCAGGATGTACAACAAAATGAAAGTCTTCAGTGTGTCTCTTACCTGAAATTGTCTATCTAAATCTTCATTGCAATAATGCTATTTGTAACCTGGAAAGCTGCATGAAAATGTCCTTTTCTGATACCCATTGACCTTTGAGTTCACAGTCTGAAAAGTATCACCAAGTATAAGCCTTGGGGATGAAAGATGAAATAATGATGCTGTCATGTGTTTTAATAACTAACATGAACTGGATATGAAGCAGCATTACAGTTTGCAAATTATGATGGTTGAGATAAGAACCTGCCCAAGTTTAATCTGCACACTCGTGGTGTTCATTCTCAATGTCATCCTTCCAGTTCTTGTAAAGCTCTACACTTTGAGGAGGTTAAACTTTAAATTACTTGGTTTGGTTTAGAAATGTGTCACAGTTAGAAGCTAAACGTCAAAAAAAACCAAAAAAATGTTATTTACTCTGTAAGAAAACCCACAGTCTAACAAAATCCCCCAAAACAAAACCACCCCTAAGTTACAGGATAGATGACTGAGCATGTATGTGACTGGACAGAGCTGTGTGTTCAAAGGAGGACAATTTAGTTGTGAGAAAATAAGGGCAGACAAATTCAAGAAGGGGTTAGGTAGAATATTAAGCACATAGAAGCACACTAAAGATATTTTCTTTTTTTTGCAGAATACTTCTTTTTTACTTACAGTCACTTTCTCCAGTAGACAGAGAGGATGAACTGCAACCAGCCATTGACCTTATGCCAAACAAAATGAAGCACAGGTGCTGGTAACTGCTTTTAGCTGGCAGTGACCAGCTAAAAGAATATTCCCTGTGTGCAAGGGCACCAATAGTTGAATATCTTCAAGACTGATAAAAATGTTTAGAAAAAACAGATGTTAAGCAGCTCGTGACATTGAACAAGGAAAAAGTGTCTGTCTTCCTGGATGGTTAGAGCTCAAGTTGATCTAAATTGAGATGAACTTTGCATCCCTTCTCATCTCTTAAATGTATTTGAGGTCTCAGCTCAGTTTATAGCATAATGGCAACCTTTTCCTGGCTTATGGAAAGACTCCTACTGTGAGTATGCAAGAAACACTGCAAAAAGGAATGAAATCTACCCACATTTTAGTACTGGTTTTGATAACAGCTGCCTGAGCATGAGACTGTATTAATCTGGTGAGTAAGTGCTTCCAGCATGTCTCATGCACAGTTTTTTTTAAATGTTCCTGGTCATATCACTGGACATATTTTATAAACCTTTATCAGTTCTCCTACCTGTGACATTCACTAAATGAGCATTGTTATCTCTCAGTAAGTGGTTTATTGTTCCTTTGATCATTCTACACATTGTTTCAAGCCACAAAAAAGACATGCCAATGTTCAAAATAATAGTTAAATATAGAAAAAACTCAGCAGCTCAGGGCTGAAGGCTGCACAGTACCTATAATGTGTCAAGTTCCTGCAGCTGACACTGGGGTCAGGGAAAAAGCCATAGGTCTGTCTCTAAGTCAAAATATATCCTAAAATAGTCAAAAAACATTAAATCTACCTTTAGCTCTTAACATATTTCATACCTGTTGCTAAGTACAGCACATATGCTAGCTGTCTGCTGAATGACACTTTTTGTGGAAATGCTCTAGCTTCTCAAACTGGTTTGAGACAAAAAAATTACCTAAATTGCCTGACTGACATAATGAAACAAGACAAAATTTATCATTTGTTGTATACTTGCCCACATAAGCACACCTATGCAGGCACTGCCTTGTGAAACTCTCTGTACACCAGTGTCTGTGTTCATGCTTTTCCTTTTTGAGGGTGGTGTAGCACAGACACACATCCAGAGCCCAGTTCCAGACTGGGAATGTGCCTGAGCTCGGAGTGTGGCTGGAGTGCTGTACCCTGGTGCTTCATGCACACTGACAGCTCCACTCCTGGGTCTGGCTCCACCAGGCATGCAGTGCCTGGGAAAAATGAGTTGAAAAGACAACCAGAGAAACTGGTTTTGAGTAAAAGAGTGCTGTCTGAGAGGACACAGTCTCCTTGTGCCCTCTTGTGTCTACCAAAAACTGAGTCCATGAAAGAAACCATCTGCTGCTTTATAATGTCCATGCTGCTTTAACAGTGGTGGCATGATTTCACATAAAGTACAGAGATGATCAGCCACTTGCAAAATTCTTGTTTTAAAAGAAACCATAGCACTGTTAGATATGACTTGACCACAAAGCTGAGTATTTTTGAATGCATCTGCTGATGCAGTAGATGTGACTTTATCTACAAGCAAGCAGACGCTGCTTTGTAACCTGGGAGAGACAACATGGCAAACTTCACAGGCTATCTCCTCATCTCTGATGCTTGGCCCCACAATCACACAGTGAGATCAGAGCTGATGACAGCCTGAACTCATCACTCTGCTTCCTTTCTTGAAGATGGTCACATTTGTGCATAGCGGGTAAACAAGAAATGGATTTCAGGAGATAAAGACTCGTGATTTGCAAGACATGAAGCCCTGCTAGAGTTTAGGAAATTTCAGTGTTTGCTGACTCTCTCTCTCTTTCACAGGAAAAATGTATATTAAAAAATCTATACCAGAGTGGAGTTAGCCATTAATTTGTGTGATACTTACTGGTTGGATGAAGAGTTTTCATGCTTAGCATGTGTATCAAAATAAGTTGGTTTTGGTTTGTTTGGGTTTTTTTTAATCTAGTAATAGCAAATATGGTAAACTGATAGTAAGTGTGATAAGGTTATTTTGTGAAAATTTTAATGTTTGCTTTTCTGAGGCTGCCCAGTTAAATTGCCCCAGGATGATTTTTGCATAAGCAAATTCAAGTTTGAGGCAGAGTCTGTCCCTGCAGCTGTTTGTAACTACCCCCTGTGGACTTGTCTGCTGCCAAGGCAGTAATTGGGGATCTGTGTTCCTTCACTTCTGGCTGAAGAAAGAGGAGATAACTGTCAAAAAGGAGAAAAAAAAAAAAAGGTGCCCAACTTCCTGTTTTCTATTTTACTGGTTCCTCACTCCCTTCTTACACTTCAGAGGTGGAGAAGGGAGCCACTAATACCAAAACAAAAACAGAGCTGCGTTTTGGAAGGCAACAAACTGTAGGCTCATGCCAGAGGAGGAGAACACCATGTGTGTTTCTTTAATGTCTTAATTTTGCACCTTCTGTTCCTTATGTGCAATTGATGTAAGCAAAATAGCAATGCTGGTGGAACAGGGTGAGTAGCTCAGCTGTGGTGCTGCACTGGCACCTTGTGGGTGTCATCTCTCTCACACCAAAGAAACAGTCATGAAGCAGCAGTGCCTGCCCAAACATCTTTGTTTTGCTTGGCATCATGTGTATTTGGGGTTATGAAGGTGTCTCATGCATCAGCCTGGAAAAAGCATAGCAGTAAACTGTAAGAGCTTTTCTGGAGGTGAAAGAAAAATAAAATTAGTAAGACTGAAATGGGTCCATGTGCATGAAAACCCATAAAAGTAGGTAGGTAGTGGGGTGACTGGCACTTAATGCAGTTCTTACCTCAGCCATCAATTTCTCTAATAGGAACAAGCAAAGAGATTTGGCAAACGATTGACCCTAAGTTTATCTTTTTGTCATTTCAGCGCATGAACTTTCAGCTTTAATGCTTGTTAGGGTTTTGTGTTTGTTT
>VZTB01009111.1:380659-417099 GCA_013397245.1 Thryothorus ludovicianus | reverse complement strand
TTGTACTTTGAAAAAAAAAAAACAACTCTCTTAGAAGTGTAAGTCTCAAAAGTATTATTTATATAAGACCAGCTCCAATTTGCCATGTATGTTCTGCTAAACTTAGTTAGTCTTCTACAATACAAACAATACTGTTCTTAATCAAGGTTTTTTTTTCAGATTTTTTTATTAAGTTATGGTTTTTACTTGTTTTTAAATTAAAATTTAAAAAACGTGTGCCTTTTTTTTTGGGGGGGGGTTGTCCTGTGCCGGGATAAAAGTTGGACTCAATGATCTTTGTGGGTCCCTTCCACCTCTGTTCTGTGATTCTCTTTTGCTCCATTTGTTTTACAAAAACAGTAATGAAGATGCCACATTGTTATATCAGTTCTGAACCCATTTCAATGCCCACAAATGCAATTATTAGGCTATAAAGATGTCCTGTTATGGACTGAACCTTATCAAGCTGCAGCCCACAGCTGTGATATCACTGAATTTTTTATAATATCCCTCTCTTTTATAGAGAGTAGGGTTATTCGAGGGCATGCCTTTCAGGAATAACTGAATAATTTAGGAGAGCCAGTCCCATAGTAGGGAGAGAGTAATCCTAAAGTAAAGACTCTGAAAACCCATAAAAGACTATTCATGAAGGTTCAGCTCTGTCTTGCCTGCTACTTGATTTTGAACTTGAAATAGAAGTGTTTCGAAATAAAGACAGATGAGGAACCCAAGGGAATATTTTCTCCTGACAGTGCCTTTGAGAGTCTGTATTCTCACAAAATGTAGCCTTGACTTGGCTGCTTGCCTGCTTTTGATGGCTGCACAGATAAGAAAAGGTTGTAACCTTTGGGAAAGCTCTGGCTTCATAAAATCAAAGTATCTTCCAAGACTACACCTACGAAGAATCAGCAAAGGAAAAGCTCTTCTTGAGGAAGGCAAAAAGTAGCATTAAGAGGGGCAGGAATTATGGAAAAGAGGAGAGAAATGTGGGGTGGGGAGGCAGAAGATGGCAGGAAAAGGTGGGACAGAAAAGATGAGACTTGCAGAAAAGAAGGGTAACAGCAAAAGGTAAGGAAAGGAAGTTGAAGAAATGGAAGGAGACTGAAGGTGCCAGACAGAAGAATAAAGAAAGAAGCAGAGATGATGCAAAAACTTCATGGGAACAAAAAGTAATGGAAGAAGACACGGTGTTCCCAGAGTAGTTGTCTCACCCCTGATAGTGTCCAAAGCCAGGCTGGACACTGGGCCTTGGCGCAGCCTGGCACAGTGGAAGATGTCCCTGCCAGTGGCACAGGTGGCATGGGATGGGCTTTACGGTCCCTTCCAACACACACAATTTTGTGATTTTCTGGGAAGAGAAGCTCCTCCTGTTGAGGACACCGAGGGCTAATTGATAAGCACTACCGGGAAGCCCGTGAGGGTTACAATGAGGAGACCTGAGGCAAAGCAGCAGCAGAGGAATTGCCTTGGCTGAGATCAGTGGAGGACAAATTGCTATTTCTCTCCAAAAACTACGTGTTAATTCTCCCCTGGGATGGGAAATGAGATCTCCTCTGGAACTCTGTCTTGCAGATGATATTATCCTCCCAGAACTGCATCTGAATGATGTTTAAGCTCAAGATGAAGAACCATTGTCAACAATCTGTAGGAAGTGATGGAGTGCTCTCCACTGAGTCTGGAGGTGACACCAAGCCAGGGCAAAGAAAGGATGCCCTCAAGAACAAGGCTGACACCAAAAGAGTTTCAGAAGAGCTGGAGTGATTGGACTTCAGGAGTCACACCAAAGTCAGAAGGCAAAAGTGCAAAGCCCTGCCCTGTGCAAGGAGATCAAGGGGATGAATGCTCTGTTTTGGGATGTCCAGCTTGGGAAAGACCTGGATGAAATAGAGGGAAGTTGGGGATGTCTCCACACAGATTAGGACTGGAGTCTCTGCCCTTTGTGCCTTGAGTGCTGTGTCCGTTTCTGGGCCTCTCAGGACAGGGAATTGAGGAGTTGGAGCATGTCTAGAGAAGGGAATGGAGCTGGGAAGGGTCTGGAGCCCAAGGAGGGGCTGAGGGAGCTTGAAAGGGGCTCAGCCTGGAGCAAAGGAGGTTCAGGGGGACCCTTCTGGCTCTGCACAACTCCCTTACAGGAGAGTGCAAACAGATGGGCATCAGGCTCTGCTCCCAAACAATAATTTAAAAGACAAGAAGAAATGGTGCTGGGAAGGTTCAGGTAGGATATAAAGAAAAAAAAAATCTTCATTGAAAGAGTGTTCAGGCATTGGAACAGGCTTTCCAAGACACTAGTGGAGTCATTATCCTTGGAGCTGTTCAAAGCATGTTTGGCTGTGGCATTTGAGGACATGGTTTAGTGGTGAAGGTGATCATGGTGCTGTGTTGGTGGTTGCAGGGTGATCTGAGTGCTCTTTCCCAACCTTAATGATTCTGTGATTCCAGAGTTTTGGGATAAGAGGCTGTGGGACTGGGACTGATCCAAGCTGGACTGAGAGCAGTGTCAGCAGCCTCAGAGCCTGGGGAAAGCCACTGGGGAGATGGAGATGGGCCCTTCACAACACTGTGATTAACTGGAGTTTTAAGTGTTCAATGAATGAGTAAGAGATCATTACCTCCACACTTCCCAGAATGAAAATTTCTCATGACTCTGTAATTTGTATTAAAGACTGAGCTACACAGATTGAAATTCTTATGAAAGAAGGTTGATAGAAGTCTGGTCCCAACCCACCTTGCACCAAATATATAGTTATAATTTGAGTGGAGTAAGATTGAGCTGTAATTTCATCAGACACTTAAAAACACATTATAGCCATTAATTCTGTACTTATGCCTGAATGTCCAGGACATCCAGAACATGATTTCCAGCTCTATGGTCAGCAAATAAAAAGGTCTCACCTCCAAAAAACTGTCATGTACATTTCACAGTATAGTCTAGACAGCAATGAACAACAGCACATGGAAATTCGGCCTTTCATTATTTTCCAGGACATGCCATTAAAAACCCAAAGAGTTTGTCAGTCATGCTGGTGACTAAAGCAACACTGTACATGATGTTAGCATGAGAAACAGGCAGTACTTTATTTTGAATTGGGAACACTATTATTTTCTATCAGTATTTAAGATTTCTGTGTTTGTGCTGATTCACTTTCACTAAAACCAACAGAAGGAGAAGGATGGAGGAGCAGCTGCCCTCCTTTTAATGCTGGATTATGCATTTTCACAAAGGGCTTGATACAAGGACCTTTGTCTAAAGTGGATTGAAAGGATTTTACTCACTTTGATAGCAGTTGTATCAGGTCCTAAGAAGAATAAAAGTCATAAAAAACTGCTGCTACTGCTGTATTTGGAGAAGTAACGAATAGTAAGGTTAGAGAGAGATCAAAGGGCTATGGTGGGTAATTAGAAACGTGGAGGAAATTGCTTCTTATGAAACAAAACTGTACCAAAAACTAAAAAGGAATAAAAAATAAAGCTGTGCTCTGACATCCTCCCAAACAAAAAATATGTTTCTGATTTCTGTTTCAAAACAGGCTAAGAAAATAGACTATAATTTGTTTCTTTCTGCTACTTTAAACAGTCATGGTAAAATTCAGTTACGCCAATAAGAAGCAATGAGACCGACCTAGACAGATGACTGCTTGCTCGTTTTTTCATTAGGAGAGCCACAGTGAGAGCCATTTCACTGCAGGCAGAGAATTAGAGGATTAGGTTCATTTGCTGCACTTTTACTTTGGGCTCCATGTGGTCCCCATCTGGAGCTATCGGAAGAGGAGAGTTTGACAACACATGCTGGCCAGCTCTTTCCCACTTTGTTTGTGTTGACGTGACTCTTGGGCCCAAAGCAGTGACACAAACCATCCCTGGGCTGCTCCAGCTGCCCTCAGCCCAACCCTGAGCCCCTCCCATGGGTGCCCATCCTCACCTCAGGCGTCTTCCCCCTCCTCAGAACGGAAGGGAGGGTCACGCTTGAAGGGAAAGGAAGTATTCTTTCCTTTGCAAAATGGTATTTTATTTGGGATTCTGCACAGGAGGCGACTTCTGTCAGGGACAGGAGAGGGGTTCTGTGGTGGAAACCAGACTGCAAAATGTGATGCTTACAGCATCTTCCCCAGGGTCCTGCTTGCTGTCCCCTCTGGCTGCCTCCCCAGCGAGGATATCCAGGAGTGGATTTTACAGCTAACATGGGATCAGGCTCCTGGAGGGCAGAAAGGACAACAGATGGCATGAAAACCCACTCTTCCTTAATTTTCCTCCAAGGAGATCATACTGAGGGGAAATATGCCAAAATTTTCCAGAGGCCTCAAAGCCTGAGCAAAGAGTTATTACATTTCCATGATCCAGGAAGGAAGACTTTTTGGTCTGTTTCGATCACAGTGTCTTTTTCAATGTGGAAGACTCCCCACATTTTCTTCACAGGGAAACTTTGAACCATGAAGAGATGAAGCATCCACAGCCAAGAGACATTTCTCCACCCCTACAGCCAAGAGAATGAAAGCCCTGGCAGCAGGATGCCATCACTTGTCCATTTATTATTTCACCTGCAAGATAATGTGTCCCCTAGTGATGATGGAATTTAAATCGGCTTTCAATTTCTTACATCGTGTTAACATTACCCTTTTGGGTTTTTCCCTCCCCTTTTAAAAATCTGTGTGCTTTTCTCAGTGAAGTTTGTGCCTTGTGGTTCCACCTGCAGCTCTGGGGGAGGTTCAGGACTTGGGATGTAGGCCAGGGCATCACCAATCCCCGCAGATGCCTGTGCTGTAGGTGGCACTCTGATCTGGCTTAGCCGAGACCCAGCCCTGGCCTGTTTGCCATCACCTTGCCGCTGGAGGAACCGCACTTCCACAGAGACATAAAACAGAGTTTCGGGCAAATTACCGCCATTAAAAATGCCACTTTCCCTGCAACAGTAGGACTGTTACCTCCAGAGCTACTGCCAACTTTTAATTCGAGTAATTTACATGTAGCTTATCTAGAATTGTCCTGGTGCTTTTACCCAGATAAGGCAATTTAAGTTATTCCTGGTTGCTGCCACATTCTGTGGTGCTGCACAGCTGCACAGCTGTTGGGTCTCACCTCGAGGTGACTGCACAGCAGCTGTTGACAAAGTGATTCTACATTTACAACATGTGTTATTGTGTTGGTGGAGTTTGTAAAGCACTTTGAGCTCTCCCTGGATTAAATGTGCATGCAAATGCGCGGCAATTACCATTATGCACATCTTTGCCCCAAATACGCGTTTGTAGAATGGTTAGCCCTGTTGGGAACTGCCACCAGGCACCCGAAAAGTACGCTTAATTCTCCCCAGGCATAATAGCTGCATCAGTAAAAGACGTCTTAATAGCAAATGGCTCTATTCATGTGAACTTATCAAAGAAAAGCTTCAACTATTTTGCTCAGCACAGCGACTTCAAAGATGTCTTCATTCATTCATGTACTACAAACCAGCTTCACTGAGGATGAACGCTGAGTAAACACTGTGAGAGAGAAAATAAGATAAGGCGCAGGGGAGGTTTAACAAAGAAAGAACACATTTCTTCCCACCGCCCTATGTGGGTTTAAGTGCCTGACCATGAGCTCCTATTATGTTATTGTTGAAGTCCCTTTGAAGCACTGTGCAAGCTCTTATATTCCGAGGAGTCACAGGAAAAGATATTGCCGTTGTTTTTGTGCAGTTCACTAGTCCTTAATGGACTTCATATGGTCTCTGCTTTTTCAAAGCAGCCTTCCTTATCACGGCTACAGAACAGCTCTTTTGTCTTATCTGCAAATTCTTTTTAACAAATTTATCACTCTCCGAAACCTTACTGAAATAAATCTTCCTCCAATGCTGAAGATGCACATGAAGCAACGAACTTGATTAAATATTAGTTCAAGCAAAAGTCAAAAGTACAAATACTAACCTAAGATCAACTGCTTTGCTGTCTGTCCTAGTGCATCAGGTTCAGACTCATCACAGAATTCCAGCTTGATGCTAAGGGCCACAAGCAGCATAGTCTGGTCTCTTGGACCTTTTAAAGTCTGTTAGACTTGATTGAAACATCCTGTGTTGTAGGATGTGGGCTTTTTGGTTTACATGGTGGTTGTTTTTTTTGTTTGTTTTGTTTAGTTTGTTAGCTGCTTTCTGTGCGTTTTGTCCTTTGTTGTTCTAGATTTCTTTTTCTTTAAATTCTGTGCGTTAATTAAAAAGGAGATGAATTAACTATTAACTTTGACTTTAAGTGTGACTTACTGAAAAGAAAACCAGCCATGGATGGTCTCTGACTATTTCTAAGTATGATATTATCCATCTAACTGTGTTGTGAAAGTAGCAAAGCTACAGCCTCTTTTATTGTGGCTGTGTGTGCAACGTGAGCCAGTGAGGCTCTTGGCTTCTTGCTGCTAGACTCAGAGAGGAAAAAAAAGAAAAAAGAAAGAAAAAAGAAGAAGAGGGGGAAAATAAATGGGCTTATTATCTGCTTATCAATCTCTTCCTTTAGGGGTAGCTGACCACTTTCTTTGAGTTAGAGCAGCTTCTGCAATTCAAAGCCTGAAACCTTAATCTGAACCTGATACTACAGCTGGGCAGGATTCTCAGCTGTACCATGCACAGATAAAGGCAATATTTCACCAGATTGGGTGGGGAAATTTAGTATGTTCACGAAAAAAAAATTAGGGCTTTCTTTTAGGGAGGTGCACCCTCATTGCTCTTATTTCCTGGCAGCTGGTGTCTGTAGTCCATACAATATCTATAAAATAGCTTATGTGCCATCTGAAAATAAATGTAAACTAATGTTACACAAAATATACATATAGGCATGTATTGTCTTATTAAGGAGGACAATTCAGAAATTACAAGGCAAAATCAAACTTGACTTTAAAAGTCAAAAGCCAAGTTATCCCTGGTCATAACTATTGAATGTAAATATCTACAGCCAGCTTTGCTTTTCACTGGAATATTTAGAACCCATTAAGTCAAAAAAAATAGGCTATGTGACCAAGTTGCTCTTTTGTCTTCTAGACTTTTACACTGCCAAACCACCTTCCTCCTGTTTATTTTTTCAATCTCTTTAGATTTTCTCTGAGCCAATACTCTTACACTCATAAGACCACTATGTCGTTGAGTAATCTTGATATGCGGATCGCATCAGAAGCATGTTATCTTCTCAATGTCCTTTATTTCACTGCTTAGTATCTGAAAACGCTCAGCTGAAATCTGAAATGGTCCTTTCTGGAGCTGTCTGTACAGGGAAACACTGATTTCCTGGGCTGCAGCCAGGTTGGCTGGCTGCCTCTTTCTAAGCAGGGAAACTAAAGTGGATCTTTCAAATATAAATTTAAATTTAAATACTCTAAGTGGTGTAGGAATGAGATCACTTCCTCAGTTAATAACAGCCAGGGACATTGCTTTACATTGCTCAGTGGAAAAAAAAAATAAAAATTGTAGACATTATTAGCTTGCATAAATTCCTGAAAATTTCCCATTTTACTCTGATATGATTTAAAAAAGAAAATATGTTCCATGACTGGCAAGCACACTATTTTTTCAGGTGGCACTAATGTGCATCAATAATTTACATCATAAGGAAAAAGATGCATAAATGACATTGCATGATTTGTTAGTCACTGACTGGTTCCTTGTCTTTGTACTAGTTAATCTACTAAATTTGTGTGGCAGTCTTCTGGTTAGCAGAATTAAAAATCAAAGTGCTGTGATCCAAAAAGAGCATCCAGGCGGGTCATTGAGCTATTCTGAGTCAGGTCTTAAAGGGAGCTATAAATGATACCTCTAGGCAGCATCACACCACATTACATGGGCATAATTTCCTTGCATTGGACTCTATTCCATAATTCAAAAACCAACCCAGAAACTTTTGATTTTTCAGATGTCATGTTTTTTTTTATTAAACAAAACAAGGCAAAAAAACCCCAACAAATCCAAACCCCAAAACCAACAAAAAAAGTCTGAAAAAATAATCTTTTTGTGAGAAACACTTGCTAAGTTCCCTGCTGCTTTCATACTCACAAATAATCTGCAAGGCATATCTGTATCTAGGCATAGTTTCTCTATGGAAAAAAGATGAGAAAGTCTTTATTCAAGGTGTTAGATTTCTCTTCCTGATCTCTGTAGTCAGATATGGTACAAAGAAAGGAAAAATTAATAAAATAAATGAAATAATTAAATAATCCCCAAACCAGCCTAGATGCTCTATGGTAGAATTTCATTTTTGGTAAAATGGTCCTCCTTTGTAATTCATTATGACAAGTTTCCTATTTTTTTTCTTTTTTTTGTCTTATATTTCTTTTCTTTTTTTTTTATTTTTTTTTTATTTTCTTTTTAGTATTTGCCTTCCTAGCCCTACAGCTTGTTTTAGTGTAATTTAGAGGAAAGATATAACAGCAGCCAAGAAAGGAATCTGAGTCTCTTACCAGCTTATGCCTGGTTAGAGTCTGGAAAGCTTAGTTTGCCTTTGGAGGGAACTTTGAAGCTATTAACATCCTTGAAAATTGGATCAGTGTTATGTTACAGCGGCTTGTGTTGCTAGATAGGGCCCTTATCTGCTTTGAACTTCAAAAACAACCTCAGAAAAATCAAAATGCCCTTAGCAGGAAAGAACTTACTTTCCACACTCAGGTTCAGATTTCCAGAACATACAAAAATAATCTTTTTTTTCTTTTTCAATCCACTGAAAGCAGGGCTAACACAACTGTAACAAAATAAGAACTACTCCATCCTCCCTATTTAAGTTCCTTTGAGGAGGCAGCTCTTGTGATCATGGATATATTCCTGATACAGAAAAAGTTGGCTGTGTAAGTGTATATTGCTCACTGGAGCAGCATTTTTATAGTCAGGCCCTGCAGCACCATTTTATTTGGGCTGAGACAGCTGAAACCTTTTGAAATTGTTTGGACTGCACATGCCAGGAGCATAAATCAGAAAGTCTTTTTATTCACACAGGTTCTTGGTGGGTTGGTTTTTTTCTTCTCCTGGGGTAATAATTACAAATGTAGTTAATTGAGCTGAGACTGTGTCAGGAGAGAGATGTAATTAATTCTGGCAATGAGGCCTTGCCAGCCATTTATAAACATGGTGAGAAGGGATTTGGCTCTGCTCTTGTCCTCCCAGGGACACTGCTGAGGCTGCACCACAGGCCTGTCCCTCCTGCACTATTTGCAGCTCAAAGGGCACCAAAACTCCAGCAAACAATGGCATAAATATCCTATAATTCCTTTCATCCCAGTAATATGCTACTTCTTTGCCTAACTCTGACTTGTAGGCATTTATTCCTAATCCCAATGTGATGCACTCACTGGAGCACAGGACTCTTCAAAACTTGATGTGTGTCCCTTGGAACAGGAAAAGAGAGTCTCTGCACTCCTTCGTCTTCCTGAAACCATGGGTTTTATTTTATTTATCTTGGTTCAAAACAACTTCTGAGTCTCTAAGAGGCATCACTGGTGTGAAGGATCTTGCAGAAGCCCATAAGAGCTCCCTGCAAAATTCATCTGTGAGGTTCAGTCCTCAGATAAAATCACGACTCTGATGGAGTCAAGCAGAATTTTGCCACAGAATTCCTGGGGGGAAAAAAGAAATACTGTATTCCTATTGTTTAACATCAACTTCATCTGAAGACAGCTTGTGTCAAAGCGAGTCCAAGTGGGTATTCACTGCCTGCATTTCCAGCAATTGTTCGTTTGGTTTTGTTCAGAGAGGCGGCAGCAGATCCTGGCTGTGGCCTGCACCAGGCCGCAGCCGCCATGTCGCTGTGACCTCTGCGCACCCTTTCACCTCCTCTGCAGTGCAGACATGTCACACACCCACACCACCCACAGGGCCCTGGAAAGTTCAGAAGTTCTATTTTTATGAGCTGTGAAAGTTCCAGTAAGTGAGAAACGTATCCGCTCTGAGATAACACAAATATAGCGCACCAGTGAGTTAGTCACAGGATTTTTACAATACTTGAGAAACGTCACTGCACAAAGTTTTTCCCGTGGTTTCTGAGCTCTGAAATAACTTTGCCTTCAAATAAATTGTGTCTGGTCCTGCAAACACTCAGTGATTCCCCACTGCAGCCATGGAGTGCATGCCCAGTGCTAGCCCAAGGACTCTGCTGAGCACAGGAGAATAACTCCAAGGATTAAAAAGTCACCCCATAGCCTGAGTGCTTTGCTGGAGAAAGGCCAGAGCAACCACTGTGTCAGAGAATTAAGCTCCCAAGCTTAATAGTAAGAATTCAAAGGGACAGGCCTATAATTCCTAGAGCTAAACCCAGTACTGATCCCAAAAGCAGTCTGAAGTCTTTAGCTGTCTTGTGTCCCTGTAAACCAAATTTCTTTAGAAACAACCAGAGGAACTATGTAGGGTGAAACCAACCATCATATTAATCCTATGTTCATGGATTAATATGTTATTCACACCAGTCACTGAAGATGAAGAGTTTATTTGAGTGAGCAGGGATTTAATAAATTGACTGGAGGGCTCCTGAATCTTCTCTTTAATGTGTCAGGTGAACACTGAATGGCTCAGGTCTGAGAAGTACTCCTTGGACCAGCAGCAGCCTATCACACATCTCTAGACCTGCGCAGAAGGGAAGGGCTCTTTTGAAGAGAAATTCCCAATCACTTCCCTATGCTGTGTTTTATTTTGCTTCAAGGAAGGATGCACATGCATCAAGGTGAATGAGATCATGCTGGATGAAACTGAATTGAAGGAAGAGGTCCAGGAGCACCTTTGCAGCATCTCAGTCTCACACAAGTTGCTGGTAACCAGTTCCCAAGACCACATTGGATATTTTCAGAAAGATTTGGATTTTTAAACCCCAGAAATGTGTAGAGTGGAGGTGTTGGATGCAGAGCATCTCCTGTTCAGATGCATGTCCACTGGTCCTCAAGACACAGTGATGTGAGGATGGAACAGACATCAGAATCCTGTTAATGGCAATTATTTTGACACATCATCCCTTTCACAGGAGTTCTTATATTGCAGCACTTGGGAATGATATTAATTATCTGAGATCTCAAGGCTTGCCTCATTCTTAAAGGTCCCATTGCAGCTTGGCACATTTTTCTTAATCTCGCTTCAGTTCTTTCAGGTCACCTCAGAATCTTCTGCTGTTCTTGTCTCATCACTAATTTTTAATTAAAATATTTTACTTAAATTGCTTCAGGCCCTCTGCTGTTTCCTAAAGTTAATCCTTTCACTTGAAATTTTTACCATGATGTGACAAAATAATTTCCTCTTTTTCATATATTTTTTGCATGGAGTACTTATTACTATGAGAATGGAGAGTAGCTGATCCTGTTCCTTTGGGTAAAACAATATTGCAAGAGTTGTTCTGTGAATAATATAAAAATATTTACAAAATAATAAACAAGGGTTGTTGGACTCTAATTCCACAGAATGGAATTAGAAAATGGAAGGGAAATGCTTGGTGTGGATTATTTTGGAGCTGGATTCTGTCAATCTCCAGGTGTGTCTGCCATCACCATCTCCCTCTCCACTGAAGATGGTCTTTACCTCTTTCCTGCAGCATCTTTTCAGCAAACTGCATGACAAAAAATGGTCTGAGATCCTTTGGGAATTGGAGACAAAATAAGGCAAACTCATCTCAGCCTCTAGATCTTGAAGGCTTGCTTTTTTTCTAGAAAGGATGAGCACCTATATCTGGATGTTTCACAACATGAATGCATTGTTGCCTCAGATAAAACTCCAGCTGTTTTGTCCCAGCCACAAACACCAATCTGGGGCTGGTCTTCATGAATGCTGGGGCTTCATCAGAATATAGCTTTGAGGAGGAAAAAACCCTCAGCTGTGTCTGCTGTCCGTGTTGGCCCCATCTGGTGGTGCCCATGTCAGGGTTCAGCCCCTCCCTAAGTCCTCTGGAGCTGGAGGAGGCTTTGCTGAGCCACTGGTCCTTCAGCTGTCCCTCGAGCTCATGTGTTCCTGTGGCTACTTGCTCATTCCACATCTGCCAGGGAGGAGGAGAGATGGAACAATGACACAACTCTGCGCCCAGCTGCTGTCCTTGTCTTGTCCCTGCTGAGGCAAGCAGCAAACCAACCCATGTCCCAGGGCTGTGAGGGGAAACAGGCTGCACAGCACCATGCAAACAGTTAAACTGAGGGCTGCAAGTACAGCTCGTGGCAATTTATAATTGCCATTTCCACATGGCACTAAATGCTGATGTAAAAAGTACTGAGGACTCCTTTCTAATACGTTTCAAAGCAAAATTGGAAACATATTTCTGTGTAACAAGTCACTAAGCACAACTTCTTGGGGAATAATGGTCAATGTTTTATGGGATTGCTTGTTAAAGCTGTTTCTGAATGGGAAGGACCCCAGGGAAGCTGGCATGAACAGTAAACATTCAAAGGAATAATTTGTGGTGACAAGTGATTCCTTCAGTGTTTATTTAACATTTAAAATTTGTCTGAATGGAGGAGGAGGCCAAGGGCTGTGATTTGCTCCTGACTGTCTGTCTCTTGTTCACCATGGGTTTCTCCAGGTTAAGGAAGCCCCTGGGAGGGGAGATAGCCCAGCTGATTCCTGGAAGCCATAAAGCTGAGGCGATTTGCTCATTGTCGTGTGTGGTTGGCTGTGCTCACACAGACCTCATAACACACACCATACTTTGGGTTGTTTCCCTTCTCCTGGTGAAAAATAAAGGAGCACAGTTTGTTTCTTAAGTACTCCATGAATGGCATTTTCCAAAGTGAAACAGTAACGAAAGGACCCAGGACACAGTGCTGAACTCAGGGCCTGTTTTTGTAGGGGAAAAAAATGGAAATAAATGAAAAGAGGACTGAAAGGCCATGATTCAGCCAGCCTTGACATCCCCTTGGCCACAGCCATGCTCATCCCAATGTATTGGACTGTACACTTACAGTGCAAGGATCTTTTCAGGCCAGGACAAGAAGCCTGAAGCAAAATAAGTTGTTAACCAAAGATAAAAACTATTTTAGACCAGATTTTTGTACTGATCCCATCAATTAATTTTAACAGGAGGCACTTCAGGCTCTCTCCTTTCTGAAACCTGTGTAGAAAAGCCCCATCTCCCCTCTGGCCAGCCTTGTGTCTGCCACCTCACAGTTGTTCAGAAAGTGAAGATTTTAGTGCAGACCCTAACAAATATATGATATTTCTTTCACCAGTGCCAAACAGGATTTGATGGAAAGAGAAAATATACATGACAAATATTATTTCTTCAGTGCATATACCCTCAGACTTATGAAAGGTGACAATCTTTGCAAAACTCTGTGTTTGGAATGGCAGCATTTTAATCACATTAAAATAAATAAAAAACAGACGTAGAATGGAAAGCAAATACAAGGTTTCTGAAAGGCCAAACGAGGTTAATTTTGAATTTGTAATTAATAGTAGGAGAAGACATTTATCAATGTTTCCCCAGATATATTTTCCCCTAGGAAAATAAACTTGAGTAAAATTTCATATTCTAAAACACTGACAGATATAGGGGTTTAAGTCAGATTTTTTTTTTTTTTTCCACACGGCTATTGTTTCCAAAAGTTTTCTGGTTCCAAATAATTTAAATAAAATTTGCTGGATGTTGGTCTCCAAGTCTATTTGGCATGCTATGCTTCCCTCTTCGAGATTATTAGCGTAGTTGAACACCATTCAGTCATTGTAAACATAATTAGTGTTTCGTGTTTTTAAGAATATGGGTTTGGGGGTGGGTTAAGGGTGAAGGTGTCATGATAAGTGTTTTTGCAAATAATGGCTTCTTCCTTCAGGACTAGAAGGACAACTAGTGTTTACATTTTATTTTGGTTCAAATTTTACTATTTCTGAACCAAACCTGGAAGACATTCATGTTGGCTTTTGAGCACGTCACTGAATGCTTTCCCTTGTTAAAAATAAACAGCAATCCAGGCATAAAGATGGGTTTTCCCCCAGTAATATTTTGCCTTTACTTCATTTGTTAGTCAATTGTTCTTGGCTTCTGAAGGAGCAATACCCCATGCCGTGGTCTGAAGGTGTGTTCAAACAATCTTCATTTGTCTTCTGAGTGGGGGCCAGGACATCTGTTCCATGTGTGCCTTCTTAGGGCACTCGGAGGGAAGGCCTGATGATGCATTTTTATCAAATAGAAGTTTGCTGGAGGATGCCAACAAATGGATGGTGTTGCACAGACTGCCTGGCAAGAGAAGTTCCCTTAGCACTGCCAATTTGCAGAGGCATAAAACACTCTGACCTCCCAAAATGAATGTGAATGGTGGGGATATTTCCACTCACAATTCAGTCTTGCCCTTTTCTTGAAAGGAAGGGCACTAAGCTCATGTTTAAATTGGGCATAATGGAAATTGGAGCTTATTTAAGATTCATGTGGGAATAGAGAGATGACCAGAAGGATAGAGAGAGATTATTTGAAAGGGTCTGAAGTGTCAGAATAAGGGGATTGGCTACCCACTGCCAGATGGCAGGGCTGGATGGGAGATTGGGCAGGAATTGTTCCCTGTGAGGGTGGGCAGGCCCTGGCACAGGGTGCCCAGAGCAGCTGTGGCTGCCCCTGGATCCCAAGCGGTGCCCAAGGCCAGGCTGGACACTGGGGCTTGGAGCAGCCTGGGACAGTGGGAGGTGTCCCTGCCATGGCAGGGGTGGGGCTATATGAGCTGTAAGATCCCTTCAACCCAATCATTTCATGATCCTGTGAAATCTCAAAGACAAGACTATCCTTGATTTTCATGGGACAAAATTGCTTTCAAAGGTAGCCTGGACTTGTACCCAGAGAAAAACTGTTAATATGTGCCTATAAATGTGCCTGGATTGCATACATTCCCAGTGTGTGTGCAGAGAAATGAATGAAGTTCTGTTATTAGAGGATATTTATCATTTTTATGCCTGTAACACAAAAGAAACAATCATTAATAATCCCAGCCCTTGGACAGAAGAAGAAAGTGGAAAATTAAAAATTCAGAGAGAAATAAATTCAGAAGAGTGGCAATATCTGCCTCACTTTAGACTGCCATGTTGTGAGCACAGTGGGATGTCTCTAGGAGGTACCTGCAAATGGAGGAGGCGGACAGACAAAGAGAAAGACAACCCTTGGTCTCTCAAATCCGGCACTTTCCAGGCGGTTAAAAGTCCAGATCCCTCACATCACCATTGCAAGCCACGCAGGTATCCAGTACAACTGCACACATTGTCATATGTTTTTGCCTCCCCTCAGCCCAAGGTCTGTGGCAGCTCTCCAACATCCTCTTCATGTGTTATTGTACTGCTGCCATCCCCCATAGCAGAGTGCGAGGTTCTTTCTCCTTTGAAATGATTTCCCATGCCATTCCCAGACCTTGGTCCTTTTCCAAGTCCTTCCTAATCAATCTAACATTGTAGGATGTCAGCTCTCATTTTCTTTCCTATGAGCTTATGTGACTATACATTTTATATTTGTGGCATAACAGTCTTCTTTCTGTTCCCAACTTTTGTTCATTAGCTGCTTTCTTCCCCGAGAGATTTTATTCTCTTACTTGTTGGCCTCTCCCTGAATCATCACCACCTCCTTCTTCCTCTGTGTAGCATAGCTGTGAGAATATTTTCAAGCAAAGGCAAATCAGCAGAATGTTTATTTCCTGATGTTATTGCACTTATTGGAGGTCCTGCACTCTGTCTTGGGAAAAGGTACATAACAAAAGGAGCAGTCTGTGCTTCTCCTTCAGGGCTGCACTGAGGGCGAAAAAAAGACGTAAATTGAGAATACAGAACTTGCCAGACTTCCTCTGGGGAAAGGTTGACACGACTATGGGCCTAGACTGTATTCTAAATAAACAAGTTCCATGGAATCTCAAGGAAAAGGCTTTGTTTTATCTTTGCTTGTGGCTTTCCCTCTGTATTCCTTCTGCTTGTTCTTATGCAATGCTGGGTTGGGGTTTTGTGTCACTTTGAGGGCAATAGAGAGGCAAAGTTGTTCCACCCCAGGGTGATGCTGGTGTTGCCCTAGGCGTCCCCCTGTGCCACATCCAGGCCCCCAAGAGACAGAAGAGGATCAGGGCTGGGAACTGCTGCATTTTCTCTGCTGCCCTCACCACAGAGAGCATCTGCCCTGCCTATTCAGCACCAAGAGGCAGAAGGAGCCATGCTGGGAGGGCTAGGGGTGAAGGAAGAGGGGAAAATGGACACCTGGGCTTAGAAGGGGGTCACTGCTCTCCCTTCCTGTGCTGTTCCTGCAGGGATTGCACACCATAATGCAAAGAGAGGTGGTGTCTTTCTGCTGGGCAGCTCTGGTTGAAGTTGAGTGGTAGAGTTAATTGGCACCATTTCAGGAAATTCGCTTTCCAGGCTGATGCTGTAGGCTTGAGGGAGACCATTAGGTCAGATGGGTTAATTTTATAGTAGGGAATCATGAGCCAGCAAGAGCTGGGTACAGCGTGTTCTGGCTGTGATCTTTTTCTTCTTCGTTCTTGGCCAAGTAGGACTGGCAAAAGCATGTATTTTTATTATTTTGTTTGTGCAACACTCTCTCCCCTTTAATATGTGTAAATAGTTGTTCTCAGGATGATTTCTCAGATGCAAAATTTGATTTTTCCAAGGATAAAAAAGGCTAATTTGTCAGGATTCAAACAGCATAATGGATTAATGCTCTGCTTTTCTGGAACAGATTTTATTAACAAATGTTTTCAGTTATCACAGGAGAGAAATAATTGCACCATCAGCATCTATGGAATAATACATTCATCCCAGGGCATATGCTTTTTTTAACTATTGCATTCCTTTTGATTCTGAGCCAATGTATACTTGCAGGGAATTAAGGGGAGGAAATGAGTACAAAGCAGGATGACTGGTCAATAAACACCATGGTGATAAGGTTTCATGTTCCTCTTCCTCGCTTGGCACGCTGCATCATTGAACCCTGTGTGATAAATTGCACCAGGGAGGACACAGTTTTCATTGTAGTGACAGGGGGACAAGCATCCTAAGCAAAACTGACATTTTGGCAGAGGGAGAGGTGAGGGGAGATGTACGCCAATACGTGACGCTGCTTCAAATTAGACAGGAGTTTCCTGCTGTCATCCAAAAATAATAGCCACGAGTTTTGTCCAAGAGAAAGGTAAGCCTCAGGAAACAATGCAAGGCCCTTTTTTTTTACCCCATTTCTAATGCCATGCATCTTTCATGAGCAAATGTTGTAGTGAAATACTGAAAGCCATGGCAACAGCCAGCACTGGAGCCCTGCTGCTGGCATTGCTGGAGGAGGCTCCCAGGGTGAGTCACAACCTCCTGCACACAGAGCAGAGAGCACTGGTCATGCCTGGAGATGTGGCATGGGTGGGACAGACCCCACGGAGGAGCCTCAGCATCACCCTGGGGGCTTTCTGTGCCAAGCGCACCCAGGACAGTGTCCCTAAGCTGGTAACATCTCTCTGGCACGCCAAGTGACCATGCTCCAGCCCTCTGCCTGCAGACTCCTATTTGCTCATGTAGCCCCTCTCCTCGGGCCAAGAGCATCCTAATAGGCTGCCACAACAAAAAGAAAATGTCCCTTTAGTTATTTTTTTTTAATTTTCCAGTAAAAAAAATTAAGTAGTGTTTCTTTGGTTGGTTGGTTTGGTAGTTTTGATTTTGTTTTGGCTTTGTTTGATTTGGTTCAGCTGGGTTGCTTTGTTTTGGGTTTCCATTATCATCTGTTCTTCTTCTAGACAATTCCCCTTGTTTCTCCCCAGCTGGCAGCAGCTTTACCTTTATTTTCCTAAAGCAGTCTACCTTTATTTTCACCCTAGATTTTCATACCAGCAAGAAGACAGGAAGGACAGCAGAGGCAGCTCTGTGATCTCAGGGGTTTTTCACCCCAACTTACATGATTCGATGATTCAATTTCCATGTATATCTATTAATATCACACATACATACATTTACAAACAAAAATGCCCTGTGTGGGCCCTTCCTCCCCTCTTCTCCCTCTTTCACAGATGACTTTAGTCCTCAACACCACCTCTTCCAGCAGACTTGTGAGTGGATATGTCTGCTTGGAAGGGAGCACTAAGTTCAGAATGCTTTACCCCTGTTTTGACTGAAACCTGGTCCCAACCCCTTCACACAGGAGATTTTCACTTCATGTGGTATTTCAGGAGTGGCAAAGGAATACCACCAGGCTCCATAGAGCTATTTGGATCTGGGGTTGCAGATTAACCAAAGACATAATCTCCAAGAATAAAGGGGAAAAATATATATCTATAAGGCAAATGGGGGAAAAAAAATCAGCAATTTAGCATATTTTTTAGTTGCTGACCTCCCATCTACTTTTTTAAGTAAAACTGACAGAAGTCTTATTTCTTTTTGCAAGAGAGATCTTTGCTCCTTGCAGACCCACCTGTCAGAGTGATTTCTGGGATTGTACCCTCTTTACAAAGTGTGTCTTCTAGTCCAGAAAAACAGGACAGAAGATTTGCTTGAAAAAAGATGATAAATCCCAATGTGACACAAACTGTCATATGAAAAGTGAATTTATAAAACAAAGGTGCAATGGAAGCTAATTTTTGTTTTTATCCTTCATCTTCATGTTGTGGCATATTTACAGTTCTAAAACTTTGCTCTGAATAATAAATTTTTTAGGCACTTTTGTCTGAGCAGGTCTTGACTACTTGGTCTTTCTCATCAGGAATTTAATTTTTTTGTTGGTTTGGTGTCAGGGATTTCATGTCCTTGCCTGCTTGCAGGATCCTTCTGAATTTATAGAGATCTCTGCTTGCTGTGGAACTGGGATCTGTGTGCTCCCTTGTGGAGGTTCTTGATGCATAGTGGAGAGATCTGTGGCTGCTGTCCATTTGTTTTGTCATGACCACATTACATGTATTTTAATGTTCAGTATTTTTATGTATCATGTTTAAATAACCTTCTAAAAAAGCTATCTTTAAAAAAAGAGGAAATATCAAAGTGCAAAGGATACAAGCATGTATTTCTGACTTGTTTTATAATCCATGTGAAATAATGTGTTAATACTTGGTGTAGTGTGAAGGTCTCTGGTTCAGCAGATTTTGACCACAAGACCTTGAATTTCAATTAGGATGTTATGCCTCCACAAGCATCAGGCCTGAGGCATTCAGAATATTAATATCTGCTTCTCAAATATCCCATTGAAAACGCCCTGCCACATTCATCACAATAAAAATGAGAAATGCAATAAGGAAATAAAAAAAAGTATACTCTGGTTTTGTGTGTAATTGATTCCTCTTCACGATACTACCATTATTTAGGAACTGTATCTGTAGGCTTGACATTATTAATACAAATAGTCACTTTTTAATAAAATCTTTCAGTTGACCCAAGTCTTACCCTCGTGGCTCATTTATAATCCTGATTGTGAGGAGCCAGGCTGGATGCTCAGCTCTGTCTGTTGCATCCTGCACTCTGGGAGTCTCACAGGCACTATGGCTGTAGGAGTGATGGAGCTTCAATAACATTTTTATTTGTGTTCAGGATGACCTGGCTGGCAGGGGCAGATGTGTGTTTCTGAATTAAATGGAATATAACTCCCATGTGCCTTTGCTGGGCTGCTTGTTTGCAAACAAAGCCTCATAGAAACAATGGTCTTTGTCCCCTCTCTTGCTCACAATCTCGTTTTCTGGACTAGTGAGTGCTAACACGTGTGCTGGAGGGAGGAGGTGTTTGGAGTAACACAACATATCCGTGCACTGGACGGAAGTCCCCAAAGAAAATGCAGCTTAAAATACAAGCAACTCCTTCCTCTGTTATGGGCACTCGGGGAAAAAAGAATAATCTTGGATACCATCACTTTTTGTGCTCACAGGACATTTTTGGAGAACTTGTTTTATGTAGAAGTGTCAGCAGTTCCTATTTATCTCGTTATTGGATCAGAGATTTTTGTACCCATGGGTCCCTAGGCTTCCACATCACAGCAGGGACCACCTTGAAATATCCTGGAGTGGGAACATGACTCTGCAGCTGGGGTTCCTAGAATGAAGCAGGAGACACTGTATGCAGTACATGTATAATTATATAAGTCAAGCAAAACAGTATAGCAGGGTAAACTTGAAATTACGATCGTGGCATTGTGTAAAATTGTTATATCAAAAGAAGATGAAGCTCAGGATTTATTTAATTTACCTTAAAGACTTACTTCAAGGACCACAGTCAGGTATGTTTACCATGGAAATTTGGGGTTTAGGGGGTTTTGTGTGGAGGAGGAGGTGTGGCTGCTACTAAACAGCAATTCCTAATGCCTTGGCCTTGCTAAAAGCAGACCACTTTGTGCTGAGGGGCTGTGATCTAGAACTTAAAAATGAACAGGCTTGATGACAGTGAAAAAGCACTTTCCTGTTGGCTGATGCATTTGTAGAAGGTAAAGAGGTTTTTTAAAATCTCTGTTTCTGTAACTGGCTTATTTTTTTCCCCTTTTTTCTTTTTTTTTAACTTTTTTTAACCTATTTTTTTGTTTTGCATAGAAATCATTTAGAATCATTGGGGGCTGGCAGACAATTATTTCACCACTGTTCTTCCTGAGGGTGGAAAACTCTCACTGACATCTCTCAAACCTGGATTGTATTAGAAGCAAAAAAGAATTTTATTTAAAAGGTCCATCAACCAATTTTCAGAAGTCATAATAAAAAAAAAAATATCCTTAACCAGGAAGAAAAAGAAGGAACATTTAAAATCATAAAGCTCAGCAATTCATGGCCTAAAACGGAATTAGTGCTCAAAATCAGATATATTTTAACTGCCATTTGGTCTGACAGCCAGCAGAAATATTCTGGTTTTGCTGTCACATATCTCCAGACTCTGCCTACTAGTAATTAATTTTTTGTTCTAGAATTTGTAACTTCATGCCGGAAAAAAAACCACAACCCAACCTCTTGCTTACTCATATTGTGATATTTATCTTATTAATACTTAAATAGTCCCTTTATGTTTCAACCATAGTTTAACAATATGGCAATAACACAAAGGAAAATGAAATTACCGGTTATGCTGCAAATAAAGTAAAGTAAAATAAAATAAAAACATCCGCTGTTTTGATGTGCACCCTCTTTTTATTTTGGGAAGCTTGATGGCACAAAAATACATTTGAGAAAGTGAAAAAGAAAACAAAAACAGCAGACCAATAGGATTAGAGTTAAAGTGTTTGAACATTTGTAGGAGAAAATGATTTCTGGAAGTTATAGCCTATGTAGCAGTAATAGGGAAGAACGGAGCACATGGGAGGAATAGAATATGGTCTGGTGCTGGAATTTAAGATGATTGCACAGAGAGGTGTTCAGCCTGGGAATACATTGGTGGGCACAGATGTCCCTTGGAAATGAGAATATATGTAGGAAATAAGAGATTAAATGTGGGAAAAGGTTATTATTCTGTCATTTCCTCCTCAAAGTGGTGCTTGCATCTGTGAATCTCTAATTAAAGTTAAGGGCAAGTGCATTATCTGGATGTGGATGCTGGGTTTCTCTTGCTGTCTGTCAGGGGAACCCCTATCTCATCATACTCCCAATTAATTAATTAGAAATGAAGAGACCTGTGGTGCAGCTCCCTCTCCTCTCTGGCTTGAGTGACAGTGCTGAAGTGCCAGTGCCATTTTATAGCAACCTTTGCATTCATTTATTTTTCTGATGGATAGCTAGAAATATTTCTCTGTTCCTCTGAAGAAATGCAGATGGTTTCTTTGGCGGATAGGAAGATCCATGTTCAATGATTATTGACTCAATTCTGGTGTTTCCTCAAAATAAAGGTTTCTGTCCGGCAGAAATCAGAACTACCTCATCCCAAATTGAGTTCAGGCAGGATTCTGCCCCAGCAGAGACTGAAGAAGAGGTTTTGTCTGAACCGAATCAATGCATGCATAGAAGAGGGGATGGATGTGGATCCTCAGCTTTCCAGAATATACTTAAAGCCTCAGTTTGGGTTAGGGAGTAACATGATGCTTGGCACTCACTTTGCAGCCAGCTGCTGATGGCCACAGGAATGGCAGTGCGAGAAATATGAGGAATTCATGACCTCAGACACATGAACACTGAGCCCACACTGACACATGAGCCCACACATGAACATGCTGCTGTATACTCAGAGGGAAAAAAAATCCTGGTTGTATTTGTGGGGTTACTCCCTTTCAGACTTTAATTTTGCATTCTTTGCTTCCTCTTCTCCATGAGAGAGGCAAAGCAGAGAGCTGCGCTATTCCCAAATCCATGCAGTAGCTCCAGAATGAGGATTCTGACAGAAAATTCAATATTTTTTGCCTAAATAAATAAATCAGACAGAAGAGAAAGATAGCAGGGCTGTTTGATTTAAATATAAATTATTCCAATTTATTTTTTTTCCTCCCTCATTCATGGAATTCTGATGGCCTTTTTGTAGCAATAATGAAGAACTACCTGCATTTTTACATTGAGATGCTCAATTACAAGCTCAATCTAGTAATTATAATTAAATTTTGTATATTTTTATATGCTATATATCAATTATAATGTAATTTATGTCCATCCCTGGCAGTTTCCAAGGCCAGGCTGATAGGGCTTGGAGCATCCTGGGATAGTGGAAGGTATCCCTGCCCATGGCAGGAGTGGGATGGATGAAGTTGTACAACCCCTCCCAATCCATTCTACAATTTTTGATGGATTTAAGATATGCAGCAGTCACAGGAAGAGGGTGTCAGGGCCAGGATACAAAGGGTGCCACAAACACTCAGACCATGGATCAAATGTGTGCTTTATGTGCTGGTTCCTCATGCCAGCAACCTTATCCTACATCGACTGCAGCTCCAAGGAGGAGGCAGAGGGATGGAAAAGAATGGTGACCACAACCTCAATAACTACGTGACTGCAAATTAACAGTGCTTGTGTCTCTGCCAGTTCTCCTCCACTCTACCCAGTGCCCACTTGATCCCAGCTCAGCTGAAAAGCAGTAGAGTTGGATGCTAACCATCCCCAGGCTTCCAAGCACTTCTGAATATCCTCCAGGTTCATTTCTGATTTTCCTGCATGTTCCAGCTCCACGCTGTCTGCCCTGATTTATTCCATATGTCCTAAATTGAAATGTGTCATGGTATGGAGGAAGTCAGTAATCCCTCTCAGGTTTCTGTTGGATACTGCTTGAATCTATCTGCTGTCTATTCTTTATGTTACCCCTCTGGAAAAGCCTGAAAATGCCAGCTGCTCCTTTCTTTTCCACTTTTGCTTTATCTCCTCATAGATGACTTTCCAGCATTAAATGCTATGAACTCACAGCTGGGCTCATAGAGGAGATGCAGAAACTACAAGAAATATTTAATTTTGTCACCTCAAGCTGTGTTAGCTGTGGTGCAATCACCTGCCTGTGATCTCAGGGGCACAGGTACCTCCTGTCCTGCCCTGTGCCATGCCAGGTTCACTCCTGGGACAGCAGTGGCACGAGGAATGAGGCATATCTGCACTCTGCAAGGAATTTAGGCATCTCTCCTTTTTTTCTGGAATGCATGAATCTTTCATACTGCAAAAGAGTAATCCTTACTGCACTCCATTGCTTGAAAAAGAAACAAAAATCACCCCCTGTTTTACTGAAAAGCTGAGCTCTTTGAGCTGTTTTTAAAACTAGATTTTGAGATCCAAACTTGATGTCTTAAGCTGTTGCATGCCCTGTGAAATGGGCCCAGAACTATGTGCTTTCCTACCCTGGATATGACCTACAGGGAGCACTAATATTTCCTTAGCTTTGAATTTCCTGAAATGGTTTGTAAAGGACCTTCTTGGTTTGTCTGTTTTTTCCCATCCTTTTCCAGAGAGAAGATGTATAGGTCTTGCATAAAAATTAAAAAAAAAAAAGGAAAAAAAAAATGCTTGCAAGACTGCACTGCTGTATTTGCATCCTCATTTATTCAGAGTGTGTGTGCAGACTGACAGCTGGCAAAGGCAAAATGCAAGAGGCAGCAATGCTTTCTCAGGCGCTATGAGTATGGAATGAATCAAGGGCCTTATAAAGACCCAGCACTCTCTTTTCTGGCTGTCAAAGCCCTAACACTGACTTTTCCAGTTTCCAGCAGAAATGCTGCACTGCACACGCCTTGCTTTGGGGACAGAACAAGGAATATTGGGTGTTGCTCCTGTTGTTTAAAACACAAACAAGGTTGCTCCAGGTGCCCCCACAGTGGCAGATGGAACAGATGGATTTAGAATAGAGTGCTGCAGAAACCACAGCATACTTGTTCAAACTGCCCAGTAATAGAAAATGCAAAAATATATTTAAACATTAAATGAAGATGATAAAATACTTGTTCATTACCTCACTGAAGCCTATGTTAAAATAGGTTCCTAGCAGTAGGTTTCTGAATCTGCCTAAACAGGTAGCTAATATATAGCTAGTAATATTATCTAGAAATATCCAAACTTTCATTTTCTTCTGAGTTATTTTGTCTCTTCCATATACTTATAAATTTTTTCCCTTTTTGATGAAAAATTCTAGACTATTGAAACATGCTATTATCACTCCTTTTAATTTTATATCCTGAAATGCCAATAACAAAGATTAGAGACAAAGTGAGGGGTTGGTGGGAAAGGGAAAGTCTGGTATGGAATTTCAGGTGGTCACAACACTGCCCTTACTGGTCCATATGACATCAATTTTAAATGCAATGCACACATAGGAGCACTGAAATAAATACTGTGTTAAACAGATTCATAAAAATCAAATTACTTTAGGGGAAGGTAAGAAACCCCCTGGTAATTCACAATGCACCACAAGAAATAAATCCAGAAAAATCTTCCTGCTGTGGTTGCTATGGTCTTCATGTATACAACTTTTTAATTATTATTTCAATAAATAATGAATGATCAGCATACAAAAATTCAGGCCAAACAAATGAAAAAAAAATGTGAACCCCACACTGATGCACATTAGCCAGTGTTGGTATTTGCTCAGGGACTCAAAACACATTTATCAGCCCTGATCAATTTACAGACCCCAAAATCCAGTTTGAAAACAGAAACCCATATGCAACAGCATCACACCTGAGCCTTTATTACAGGTCACTGATCTGTTACTCTGGTGAAGCATGTTCCACTCACCAAAACTGGAAATTTTGGAAATGGAGGGTTTTTTCCTGGTCTGAATTAGGAATTTTTTTTTTTTTTTAATTATCTTTCACCTTGTTTCTCAGTGTCTAAAGACCCACTTGTGGCTCCTTTGAGGCCAATTTTTGATCAGTTTGACTACTTTGCTATGAGCTGGTAATTGATGTATTCAATACTTTCCAGTTCTCCCCATTAGTGATGAATATTGGAAAAAAGTACATTAAATATTTCCATCCGTTTTATGTGATGTGGATATATTAATGAACATCAATAATTTAATATTGTACTTTATAAATAATTAACCTGAATAAAAAGAAGAAACGTGGAGGGAACATTTTTGAATTCACCATAAGAAACTCCAGAAGGCTTTGAGAACGTTTTCTTGAAAAATGTGTATAATCTGTAGGGCTTTTTTTTTACGTGCATTGTTGCTTTACGTACAATGATGCTTTATCCAAGTGTTTTGTACCATTTTAAGAAAGACTGGCATGGCAGCTATGAAATGGTGTTAACTATTTTTTTTTGTTATTTTTTGTGGATCAGCTATTTTTATAAATATACACATGTGTCAGTGTCTGTAGCACCTGACACATCAGAACAGTTCCTGAAATCCACAGAGAAGCTGTCTCTTGGAGAGGGAATTGTGCTTGTGAATTTTTAACTGAGAGCCTGGCTGCAGGCAGCCCTTAGAAGCCCCCAATTCAATTTTGAAGGATCAATAAAACCTGGCATGTGCTGCAAGAGGCTTCATCTCCTCATCTGCTAAAATCAGCTTTTATTATCTAGGCCTGGGGCTGGTGAGGAAGGGGAGTGGAGGAAAGGAAATAATCAATCCACTCATCTTCCAGAATTCCTTCTGTTCCTGAAAGCAGAAATGTGAACATTGTTATTTTTAACCTTTACTGTTGATTACAATAAGCAGTGACAGCACATCCCCCCCACAAAGCAAGGAAAGAACAATCTGATGCATTTTCTCAGTTATATGAATTATTATTATTATTATTATTATAATCACCATCATCATTATAGAAACCATTCTGATGTGTCAGGTGCTATAGACACTGATACATGTGTATATATATAAAAATAGCTGATCCACAAAAAAAGAAATCATT
Organism: Thryothorus ludovicianus; assembly: GCA_013397245.1. Taxonomy (NCBI): domain Eukaryota; kingdom Metazoa; phylum Chordata; class Aves; order Passeriformes; family Certhiidae; genus Thryothorus; species Thryothorus ludovicianus. The sequence goes on along the minus strand of VZTB01009111.1, from coordinate 391,024 downwards.
GTAAAATTCCTATGAAAACACCATTTCATAGTTGCCATGCCAGTCTTTCTCAAAATGGTACATAACATTTGGATAAAGCATAATATAAAAGCATATAAAGCAACAATGCATGTAAAAAAAAAAGCCTTGAAGATTATATACATTTTTCAGGAAAACATTCTCAAAGCCTTCTAGTGTTTCTTATGAAGAATTCAAAATTTTTCCCTCCATGCTTCTCCTTTGGATTCACATTAATTAATTATAAAGTATAATTTTAAATTTTAAATTAAATAATATACTGTTTAATGAACACTCAGTTTATTTTAATGCTGCTGTGTGAATTGTAATAGAGGAAATTCCAAAGCAGTCGAATGTAGGTTGCAGAAACAAATTTGGAAGTGGGTAAAGTAGGCCAGGAGATAGGATTTAGTCCATCAAGACCATCATTATTTTGCAAATTAATCATACTGCTTAGGTTTTCCCACATTTTGGGTCATACAGGCTAGAAAAATCAAGGTTGGTGCCGTCTTTTGTCCACAAATTTGTGCACAGGGAATGGCAGCTCTAGGAAATGATTATAATTGTCTGAAGGTTGTTAATGAGAGAGATTCAGAGCAAAGCGGCCTGAGCATGGCCACTGCTGCCCAGTAGTGCTGGTAGTTTCCCACTGTGAGTAGTACTGTGTTTTTTATGCTTTGTGGAATGAATGAGTAGCATTTAAACTGCACTTTAACATAACAAGACATCACTGGTACTTCCAGCTTGGTTTTCAGGAAAAAAACAAACCGAAAATCTGCTCAGATGCTCCCCAGTAGGAAATTTTGTTTGTTTTCTGTGGGTGACATCCCATTTCCTTGGATAGTGCTCCCCATCCCTGCTGCAGAAAGGCAATAAATGGAGTCATTCACACTATTGTGGGTGATGGACAGAAGACAAAACTCCCAGAGCTTTGGATCAGCCTGGACAAGCACAGGTAAACCTGAATTTTCTCAACTCCAGGAGGCCACTCTGGCTGCCTCTTTAACTTTATAATGAGTTCCTAGCAAGGACTTCTCAAAGTCTATTTTTATGCTTTTTGCCTCACTGGCCACAACTTGTTTTCACGTTATGGGAGATAAATTTGGGTTCCCATCAAGGGCCACTGGTGCCAGGGTCTCTGTTTCAGTCTCTGACACAGTTACAGACCTTTACCAGCCCTAAGGCTCCAGTGAAAAGGGCAGCAACGAAATGATGATGAAAATCTTGATTTGTCTGCCCAAACCAATTGTTTGGAAGAGCAAAGTTGACTCGTTGCCCTCTGTGTACCAAAAAAATGTTGTACAATCCTCTGCATTCACCTAAGTGGCAAAGATATGAAGCATAAGACGAGATTACACATTATATTTAAATATTTTTCAGTATTACACATTGTTATCTTTCTCTAAAGGAGATGGCAACTAGTTCTAAGCCAGTTATTTTTTTGTCTTACTGTTTTTTCATGTCCCTTATGCACATTTAAGAACTGTTAACAAGTTAAATCCCTTTTTCCTCAGAGTTTTGTGGACACTGTTTTTTTTAAACTAACCTCGTATGACTTAGAAGGGAAGGCTCTTCTTTCTGATTTTATCTTCCTGACTTAAAAACCACTACACCTAAAGACCATCCTAATGACCCGGTTTCACAGCCTACATAAACTAAAAGAAGATGAGATGCCAATAATTCACTTGCTGTGCTGCTCCAGAAGCTTTGGGTTTTTCTGAGGAAGCAAAAATTTTCAGTTTTTGTGCATTCTACAGATTTCCACCCTGCCTGACTCTAGGAAGGGATTTCTTGCGGATGTCAGAAGTATAACCCGTGCCACTTCTTCATTTGGAAGGCAAAACACACTGTGTAACTATTAATAATTACCAGTCAGATTCCTGACTGTTTTTATCATTGGAATGCTGGACCTGGAAATAGCAGCACAGCCACACAGGCACACACCCCAAGGGGCTCCCAAAGAAAACATTTCCAGAAGAACTCAGCACCCATGAAACTTCAAGCGTTAATTAATTGAGTTTAGATGATGGAGTGAATAATTAGCAGTCTTCTACTGAATATCAGTTTTGTAGATTATTTGATCTCTTGCCAGTGTTAAAATTTTCCTATCCACACAGTGAAGGACTTAAAAGTGTAAAGCAAATAAACCAACCAAAATCTCACCCAAATTTCCTGTGTTTACTCTGCTTTTCCACCTTGCTGCACTTGTTTGCTAAATCCTTTAGCCACAGAGATTTGAGGGCATTTGAAATATATATATATTTCACCCAGGCTAAATATTTAATAAATATTACTCCTCTCTAAAGACAAAAGAAAGGAAAACAAATTAAAAGAAATTCTTATGTTTAAAATAACTCCAGAAAATAAAACTGTTATCAAAATGTTTCTGTTAGTCATGGATTAAGAGCTCATTAATGACCAAAATAATTTGTTTTCAGAAAAAAAAAGGCAACATTTTCAGTGCAGCTATTCCCCCCTGCAGTGTGTTCTTCCTTTTGTGAAAAATACTGATATTTATTGGTTCTTAATAAAGACTCAGTGATTTATTCAGCATTTCCCCCCAAGACAATAGGTTTTCAGATCACTGGAGAGAAGGAAAACAAAGAGAACATGAAGTCGTTGTTCCAACAGAGCATAGTAATTTTGCAAACCACAAGGAGGAAATTTAGATTTGCAGGTGACCTAAGAAACACGTAGAGCTGATTCACTCTTCTCCTGTTAACAATCCACCGACTCTCTTCTCACTGAAGAAATTCCATTATTTAATCTCATAGGTGAGGATACAAATTGAAGGCTGGAGTACAAAAGGAGGTACAAAATTAGGCTCTCAGGTGCCACCATCCACACCTGCAGGGCTCTTGGCTCTCACAGCCCTGCAGCTGACATTGTCACTCCTGCCAACAAGGCACATCCTGGCAAAGATCACCCCAGGTCGCCACAAAAACACAGTAATTAAAAAACCCAGAGAACCCCTGCACTGTGCCATGTTCCTTACCACAGCCATCTCCCAGGCTATCACACTCTATTTTTTGGCAGCTGTTCAGAAGAAGTAGCTATTTAGGCATAAGATGCATTGGGTTTGTAAGGGCTGATTAGTCACAAGTTTGCACCAAACTCCTGGGGAGGCATTTTCTGGGTGCTCTTCTTTGGATCCTGTCTGCGGGAAAAGCTGGAGAGGGAGGGCAGGCTCTCATCCCCTTGTTTTTCTGGGATGACTTTAATTGGGAGCACTCCCGGGCTCAGACGCACAGGCTGAGAACAGGAAATTGCAGCTGGACTGGCAGAAGCACGGCTGCATTCTGGCACCTTGTCTGTACATATGTGCTGGAGGAGCACATACCTTTGAAGATGAACTCCATGTGCTGTTCCAGAGTGTTTATACACGAAAAACCAGCTTCAACACCGGCATTGGTACCTCTCAAATAAATGAGACAAGAAAGTAAAACACTACTGTTTCACAAGCTCACTAATCTGATCCTGATTCCAGGCTCTGCAATGTATTTATAATACCTCACAACATGTGGTGTCTAGAGGAAACGCTACCTTCTTTCAGCAGCCTGGCAAATGTGTTATGAGATAGTCTAATGACAAGAATGAATCAAGAGGTTTCTCTGGCTTGCTCTGGCATGGGGGTAATCTGCACACAAGTGCTTTTAAATGGAGTTTTCAAAACTTTCCATGAGATAATGGTGGTTCTTACGCGATTTACGTCAAAGCATAGCAGATATCTCTGTCCCCTCTTACACATCCAGAGCCACCACGCCTTAGAGTCAGACATTATGTCCCTCACTGCACGCCCCGTGTGTCAGAGTAACGTGGAATAATTTATCCCTCCAGTTAAAAGAAACTACAGGAATTGTACAGGTTTTGACCAAACACATGCCTGTACCTTGATAGGTGCAATCTATCCATTTATTAGTCTCTCCCGTGCTGGCTGCTGTGGGAAGAGGCTGTATCAGCACCAGGGAAAAGCCACCAGATGCAGTGGGTTAAAAGCTATTGTCATCTGACTGCTGAATTCACACAAAGGCATTTTGGCTGGTGGCCTCCAACAGCTAGCCCCCGTTACAATCAGGATGTGTTAGCTTTGCTGATGGGGTGTTGGCTATTTTTGTGCCCCTGTTTCCTTGGCTGGGATGCCTGAAAGGTGTCAGCATGTTGTGCTGGCCTGTCAACACCTCGGGAAGGTGAGGTGTTGATGGATCCTACACTGGGTGCCTGCCCCACAATGAGACTCACATGGCTTGGGATGCCTGAGACCTCTAAGAGGAAAAGACGATGGGGATGAGATGATCATGGAGCCTTTGGAATAGGAAAAGTGATGAAAAGACCCTCTGCAGGAAATGTTTTGAGCCTGGTTAATTGCTTGGTGGTCTGCAGCAGAATTCCGTGTGATTGCACACTTGAGCTGCTCCAAGGCACCTTGTATTTTGGTGCCTTTGTCTCCCCATTAATGATCTAATGGTTTATTAACCTAAATGCCCTACATTTCCACCAAAACTGAAGTGAAATGAGAACAGAGAAGGTGGGATTCGATCTTCTGTGGGGCTGAGGTCATGGAGGCACACACACATCACCAGCCAAGGCGGGCAGAAACACACACAGGGTGCTAGGGAGAGCAGACCTGGGATGGTCTCTGTGCTCTGTTCTTTACAAACAGATGGCTCTTTCTTTCAGAGCCAAAGCTGGTTTCACAAGTACAAGGATCCAAGATTGTCCCTGTTTAGTTAAATGAGTCCCAAATTAGGTGCTGTGGCCAAGGAACACAGCTACTAAAAAATCCCTGAGCTGTGAAAAGTTTTCTTGTTGCTCAGTGTGACGTCCTGATGTCACAAGACTTGTTGTGCTTTGCATGAACTCAGAATTATCTGGTTCCTTCGCCTTCAATATTCCCATTCTATTCTCCCAGAGCTGCTCTTCTGCTGCTCTTCTGTTTCTAAATCACTACATATTTTAAGGAAACCTCCACAGAGAAAAAAATCAGAAGTCTTTGTTCAAACTAGCTAGAAAAGTCTTGAAATGAATTCTGTAACTTAAAGACTATCAAAGTAGGAAGTACTTAGACTAGTGCATGTTAGTAGTTAGCGTGTACTGGAAAAGGGACAAGTAAAAACCCAGCAAAAATATGGAAGTTCTATAAAACAAAAAGCAATCCTGAAGCTTAGATACTAAACCTTCATCAAAAATCATCACTGACATAATAAAAACAAAATATGGATTAAATTTTCTTTTTCCTAAATGAATCAGCCCTCCCCTTCATTAAATAATTATAAAGGATATTACTGCAGTATCAAGAAGGGTCTTTCTCTAAGTCAATGGATAATTCAATATGCAATCTCCATCAGTTCCTATGTTTACACATTGCCTTGCCAAGATGACAGTGGAAAAGTGCTTGCCATTGTTTTTGAATATCAGCTATTAACTAAGTTGCTTGGATTTTTCTTTGAAGATAAAGTTTGCTCATAACAATTGAAATATTTGAGACTGAGAAGAGCTAGCATGCAAAAAAACCTGGTTGCTGAGACACAAGATACACTGCATTCTCCCTTTCCTGTTTGTCCTCCTGTTTGTTAATAAAGCAAAAACTAATCCATCAAACCCCAAAGCTGAATAACCTGCAGAGAACAAATTAATTGAAAGACACTAACCATTTCTGCCTTTCTCCATCCTCCTTGGCCAGTGATGTAGTATGTGGTAGATCCTTTAGCACCACAGTTAATTGTTTATACTACAAAGTCAGCTTCCTTGCTGGCTTGGGTAATCTTGCCAAGTGGAATTACAGGCCTGGTCCCCTGCCAGGCTTTACTCCCAGGCTTCATTATTTAACTGTTTCTTTGTGCAGGCCTGGGCTGTCACTGGGGCTGGCATGAGTCACTGGGCCACTTTTGTGCACATGCACCCACTAGAGCTGTGGGAACAGAGTGAGGGACTCTGCATGCACACGCAGATGTTACAAAAAAAAGAAGCCTCACTGACTCCTCCAGCACATTAACAGTGTGTGGAAAGAGAAGCTTGGAAAACCACGTGTGGAGACCAAAAAGGACCTGCAACTCATTGCCAAGACAAACGTGGATTTTGCGTTAGCATCCTGAATTCCTTGCAGAACTTCCTAGAGGGTAGTTCCTCATTGGTATTCTATCAGCATCTCTTTAAACTGGGGCAGTGAGGGGTGGGGTAACCCTCTGTTCATGGCCCAGCTGTTAAAAACCAGCTGGGGCCGTTTCTTTATCTCTGCCAGGACCCATCCTCCCTCCAGGGACAGATCTTCTGCTCATGGGCCACTCAGTCTCCCTGCATGCCTGAGAAAATTCCAGCAGCCCATTGGCACATGCTGCACCCAGGCCAGGAGCCAAGCATTCCTACCTGGATACAATCTGGGCTTTGCAACACCAAGCAGCCTTTGCTGCTGCATTCCCAGAGGGAGACCTGGCCCATCTATCACCACTGCACCTTCAGAGGAAAACTCCACCTTCCCACAGGATCATTGCTCCACCAGAGCCACATCTGCCACTGCAGGAGGGCTGCAGCCACCATTTAATGGGACTGCCACCAACACCCTGAGCCACAGGGGGTCAGCTTGGATTCTCACTCTGCCAATGGGGTTGGTTTTCTGTATTACTGCACTTTTATTTTAGTTCTCCTAATAAAGAACTCTTATACCTATTCCCATATCTTTGTCTGAGAGCCCCTTAAATCCAAAATTACAATAATTTGGAGGGAGGGGAGTTTCCATTCTCCATTCCAGGGGAGGCTCCTGCCTTCCTTAGCAGACATCTCTCATTCAAACCAAGACAGGGACTGGTCCCCCTCCCCTGCACAGTGTGGTGTTTGCTGACAGACAAAACAATTTATTGCCAGAAATAAGATTTTTGGAGAGCACAGAGGCCTGCAGCACAAAGTCAAAAGATGATCCTGGCCACACTGGTACACTGCAGAAATCTCAGGGAGCTGCTATGTGGAACCAGGCTCTGCCTTGTGGTCTCCACCGTGGAGGTTCTGCAGGTGCTGCAGGGCACAGGGCTTATCACAAATATGGAGTGAATGAAAGCTCTGTAGCCTCAGAAGAATTCTCCATGGTTTTAAATTGACAGAAAGGATGAAAATTCTGCTAGAAGGAACTTATTGGTGGGCAGAAGAATTTGAATAAACTTTTGTTCATTAGGAATGTGAAGAACAACAGTCAGATGCATTGTGGAATGGATAAACAGAGTATAGCAGGAGAATTATTTCTACTTCCATTCCCAAACTTCACTGGCATTTCAAAAATTTTGGGCACAAGGGTTCACTTGAACAGCTGAAAGAGAAGAAAAATCTTTTTCCCACTTCCTGCATCCTTTCATCACTGTCTTCTTTATTTTATTAATGCTTTTCTTTAAATAATACTCATAAAAGAAAATCTTCTATGGTTCAGTGAAAAGTTTAGTGGACATCATCTTATGAGCTGCTGCTGGTGTTGAGCTTTTTTCCCTGGGCTTCCAAGGCCTCATTGTGGTCTTCATGTTTCTGAAGAGCTCATGAGGAGAATGGTACCTTTCAGTTTATTTCTGCCTTTCAAGGAAATAAGGTGGTCATTTTAAGCCCTTTCTTGCAGTGGAGTTTCTAAACATAAAGGGAAGGGGTTTTTTTATTTTTTTATGGAAATAAGAAGGAATGGCTGAGAGAGACAGACAGGGATGAATGCAGTGACAGGAGCCAGGAAATCCTGTGTTCTCCGTCTGACTCTGGTCTCTGGGGTACATGGCTTTGTTCTCATTCCTTGGTGCCTCTCCCTTTAAAACAGCAATTTTAAATTTAAGTAAAATTATCCATGCTAGATAAATAATTAGGTGTTGAGGAGGAATTCATTAAGCAGATTCTTGGAAGGTGTCCTTATAATAACGTTGTGGGGTGGTTGATTTAGCTCAGGAAAGACAGTAAAATAGCCACAAGAAAGGCTATTGCAGCTCCTAACTTGTGCACTTTGCTTGCCAGGGCTGCAAGCCTCTGGGTCCAAAAAAGTCTGAGGGCTGCTAAAACAAGAACTTGTGCAAGCACCAAGGCTCTATAAGTCTGACACAAGAATGAAGAAATATGTCTCCATTGCTGAAATCCCATTTTGTGAATCACTGAAGCTGTTGAGAATGGGAACAACTGGAGGCTGAAGATTCTCTCAGACATCCCTTGGGGTAAAGGAGATCCCTTATGAATGTTTAAATTCAGTAGGTGCTCTGGGGCAAATATTTAAACTGCAAGCAAGGATTCTGACCACAAAACAAACATTTAAAAAACGCATGTTGACTTGTCATAGACTTTCTTACAAGCGAATGTGACGTTGCAGCTGGGGCTCTTGGGACTGTGGAGCAATCCAACCCCAGGTTGTATGGGAAGAGTGAAGGAGGTGGAAACTGAAAGATGCCACTTTCAGAACTCTTGTGTAGGTAGGGAGCTGAGCTGTAACTTTTCCAGTTCCCTGAACCACTACTTGCCCTTGGAGCAGTTCGTTCTGCCTCAGTCTTGTTCCAAAGCTGCCTGCACCATCACCCTCTCAGTGAGCTGTAAACCTTAGATTATACACTTCTTTACACAGAAAGGTCCTTCTGAGAGTTTATTTTAAAAAGATCCTGAAGATATCTCTTACCCTTGCCTCATCTATTCTCATTTTATAGCACATATTTTCCTCCCCTCTGTCTCTGTCCTTCCCTTCCTAAAGCTCATCCAGCTCAGAAAATGCTGAATTTCCCAATATCAGTTTTCCTCAACTCTTCTTCTTTTCTCTTCATTCTTCCCATCTTATTTAAATAAATTTCTACCTTATTTTTGCTGATGTAAGGACATCTCCAAATGTTTAGGAGTAAAGGGCCTTGTGTACCCTATTCCCACATCCCAACCATGAAGGGTGCAACTACAGCACCATGCCATGCCCAGAAAGGATTGCCACATTCCAAACCACAAAACCAATTTGGTCAGGCAAGGCAGACAGCCTGGAAAGGCAGACACTGTGCCTTTTCTTTGCAGAACTCATCCAGGCCCCTTACTTGGCTTATGGAGAAGGTTCCCCAGCCCCTCCTGCCTTGCCTGCAGATGGCAGCTGCTGTTGTTGCAGGAGAAGATATTTCCTCCTCTCTGCCTTGCCATTAATCTCTTCTGGAAGTTGTGGCTGCTGGTGCTGCTGCTATCTTTGGTGAACCCAGGAGCAAAGACAGCTGTTCCTTCAGTGAGTCTTCCCACCATCAAAGGAGTCTGGGAATCTGTTCCCAATTGTGGACTAGAAGAGGCTGTGCTCAACAACTCCACCACTCCCATATTTTTTGCTTCCTTTTAGAAGAAGGAGATATCAAATAACTCTCCATTTCAAACCATCAGGAAAATTACATATCCTCTGCTTCAAGCATATGACCCTGGAAATCATAGGGCAGGAGGCCTCAGGGCTGTCTAAATGTAAATTACTCCCTGCCTGACTCCATGGTGCTGTCACAGTTTTGGAGCTGCTGGATGTGGCACACCACCCAAACACCCCTTCAACCGAAGACCTTCCATCAGAAGCCCCAGGGCACATAATTTCCACTTTGTGTGAAGCTGGGCAAGCACAGGCACACCCTAAATAAAGGAAATTTGAATTGGAAATACTAGAATGTTTCACATTTAGGCAAATCAGGGCCTTTTTTTTTGATGTTAGCTCCTCAGAACACTCCTGCTAACTTCAGCTCAGCTGCTGCACGTGCACTCTGTAAAGTTGTGAGCATTGAAAAATCATAAAATGGAACTGTAGAATCCTGGAATGGTTTGGATTGGGAGGAAAATTCAAGTTCTACTCATTTCAACCCCCTTGCCATGGGCAGGGACATCTCCCACTACCCCAGTGTGCTCAGATCTGACCATGAATTTAATCTCAGCATTCATGGAAATAATTAGTTGTTGCTTACATCATCTTCTCTTATTTATTCATGCTAAAGGATAATTTCCAGTTGTGGGATTTTTTTTGTCTGGTTGTTTTTTTGTAGGTTGTGTCCCTGGGTGTATTGCCTGAGCTTGAAGAACACTAAAATATATTATCCCTTCACTGAAAACAAGAGAAACAGCTCTGTTCCAGGAGTTTGACAGATACAGCTGAGGTGCTGCCACAATTCACTCCATTAACCTTTTGAGAAAGATTTTTAAAGTTGCTTTATTCCCATATTTCTGTTCAGCTGAAATATCACATTCAGCAATGTCATAACATAATAACTACCAAAGCAACCAAATGCCTCTGTAGAAATATCCAGATCCTGATCCTTGAGCTCCTTTATGTGCAGTGACACATTCTGTCCTTACAGATGGCTCCAATACTCTTCAGAAACAACACACTGGGTTGTTGTTTTTTTTTTTTTTTCCTACGAAAACTGAGTGTGA
>VZTB01009111.1:364322-380654 GCA_013397245.1 Thryothorus ludovicianus | reverse complement strand
TCAGAATAATGAGCTGAAATTTTTCTCCTGTGCTGAGGAAGTCTCAACTACAACCCAAAACTTGTTTAGGCAAGCCGTAGAAAAATGAGGTTTGAACTACAGACAGAATAAATAGAACAAAAGTGAAATGACAGACAGTCTGTTTCAGTGGATTTCTCATACTACTTGTTTACTTTTTTCCCAAGTTATGTACTCTTGCTGGTTTAAATATCCATGGAAGTACAGCACTTAATAGCTGAGATCTAATTCAAATATACTGTATAATGCAGCAGAAGGCTAGAGATCTGGAGCTCTGGTTATGTTTGACTAGGTGTGACAGGTCATTTATGCAGTAAATTTCAGATCTGAGTTTAAAAACATGGAATTGCTCATTTTGCTTTTTGTATTGATATTTGCAAGATGATTCTCCTTGGCTTCAGTTTCCTAAAGGAGGTACAGGATGATATTCCAAAATTTCTTTCTTCTCTGCCATCATTACCTTCCTAATCCAAACATTGCATAAGGGTTAATTTGAAGGAGCTGGAATTTTTTATAATTTTCTTATGCATTTTTTTATTAATTTTGGACACAGCCATGGGCATGGAGTTATCCTGGTGCTGCTGAAACAGAAGCTCAAGGTCTGTTATTATAACAATCCCATTTGGTAGAAAAACAAACTCAAGGAAATTTTGCAGTTTAGGAAGTTTGGGAGACTTGAAATTTTTTTGTATGCCTGCACTTTTACTAATGCTGACCTCAAATTCCACTTTTACCAAAGAAGGATCTCTTTCCAGCAAGTTTTCCTTGCCATGTTGGAAGTGCAGATGCATTCGTCAAATAAACACATATTAATGTTCTCTGGAAGAAGGGGATCAAAACTATCATAAGACTGAAAAGTGAGACTGAGATAAGAAATCTGTTAGATTTTTTTTTTTTAATTCATATTTTTAAATCCCTTAGGGTGTTTCGTTTCCTTCTGTTAGAGCTTATTGACACACATTTCCCTTTAATCCTAGCTCTTCAGGCAGCATTCTGCTTCTAAAATTTACTTCAACCATTCACCCTTAAAAAAAGCTTAGTTGAAAGATCTTTTCAGAACATATCTTTTGAATCTTCCCACTCAACAGAAGTTATTTCCAAATTATTACTCTTTTTCCTCTGGGAAGATATTGTGGTCTGCAAAGAAAGCAGGGTTCCAGGGCATAAAGAGTTGTCTTCTTTGTAGCTCTGCTATTTGTAGGGCATAGTGTGTGCATGTATTGAGAGTTCACCTTTTATCCTGATATTTCCATATCATGACTGGAAAAACATGTTTTCTTGCTCACTCCTTTTCTTCCCTCCTGCCTTCCTTCCTGCCTGCTTTCCTTCCTTTCTGCCTTCCTTCCTGCCTTCCTTCCTGCCTGCCTTCCTTCCTGCCTGCCTTTCTTCCTCCCGCACCTTCCTTCCTTCTGCGCCTTACTTCAATGCCTTCCTCCTTTTCCTTTTCCTTTTCCTTTTCCTTTTCCTTTTCCTTTTCCTTTTCCTTTTCCTTTTCCTTTTCCTTTTCCTTTTCCTTTTCCTTTTCCTTTTCCTTTTCCTTTTCCTTTTCCTTTTCCTTTTCCTTTTCCTTTTCCTTTTCCTTTTCCTTTTCCTTTTCCTTTTCCTTTTCCTTTTCCTTTTCCTTTTCCTTTTCCTTTTCCTTTTCCTTTTCCTTTTCCTTTTCCTTTTCCTTTTCCTTTTCCTTTTCCTTTTCCTTTTCCTTTTCCTTTTCCTTTTCCTTTTCCTTTTCCTTTTCCTTTTCCTTTTCCTTTTCCTTTTCCTNCAGTGGCAAAGGCTGCTTTGGTGTCTCAAATCTCAGGTTTTTATCCAGGTAGGGATTCTTAACTCCTCCCCCGGGATGGGCTATTTCCCAATGGGATGATGTAATTTTATCAGTGGATCCAATAGCCCATAGGGCAGAAGATCTGTTCCTGGAGGGAGGATGGGTTATGGAAGAGATAAAGAAACTGCTCTTGCTGATTTCTTATCAGCTGGCCTATTGACAGAAGATTACACCACCCCCCACCCCAGTTCCAACAGATAGTGATGGAATACACACTTTTTGGTTACACTTTGCACTGCAACCCATGACACTTTTTCTTTTCCTTTTCATTTTCTTTTTCCTCCTTTTTATTCTATTTTTCCCTTTGTCTTTTTGCTTCCGTTCCCATTCATCTCTCAGTCTACCCGTCTCTCCTTTTCTCTCTCCTTTCTCTTGTTCTTTCTCCCTTTTATCTCTCTCTTTCATCCATCCATTAACATGAATAAAAGGCGGGAAAAAAAAAAAGAAGAGAAACTCCAAGCACACTTATACACCCCCCACCCCTGCAACCCCCTCAAATTACAATACAACACAATTGAAACTTGAATCTGGTTAGGGAGAATATATAAACTTTGCAAGTCTAATAAGAAACAGATTTTGAGGGCTTTGTACTTAACAACTACAAGGAAATTGAATGTAAAAAATATTTAAGAACAACATGCAGATTTCAAAAGCAATGTTAACCTGATCACGTTTAAAAACTATTGTGCTATATACTATAATAAAAGTTCTGTTTATTACTCAGGATTTAAGTTAAATATGTGCTGTTAGGCTGCAAGCACAATATCTTTACTGACTCTTCCTATATTACAGAACTTCATTACTTGATTTCAGTTGGATACTAATCATTATTTAAAAAACATTAGGAAATTGATTATCTATTTCCAATGTCATAAATTCAGAATAAAACTGCATGAGACTGAAGCAAGTGAATTACAGTGTGAAAACACTAACTTTTCAATTTCCCTTTCAGTGCAGAGCTTTTATTGCCTCGTGAGCCTCACTACACATTTTTCCTTTCAAAATTCTTGCACAATTCCTCGGTTTTACCAGTAGCTCAGATAAACAGTTCTGGTACAGGGCAGTTTTCAAAGAAAGGAATCAGGTGGCTGGACATGCTCTCAGTGTGGAGAATTCAATACCCTGATTTCAACACCCTAATGGTTTTAGGATGGATGAGGAAGAGCTTGGGCTTTCTTGCATCATTGCCATGTTGAGAAAGTGAAGCAGAAGGGACTGCTCAGTCATTACTCTGCAGAATAAAAGCAGATAATCCTTGTCCTGCTCCTAGATAGGAAAATGAGACCCTGTGAAGAGGATCCAGCCCAGCCCCTCTCACTGTTACTCTCACTGGGAGTCTCCATCTTGAGCAAAATATCTCCAGTCACTTTTTCCCTGGCTGAACAAGATAATGGCAGCTGCAATACCACCAAGGACAACAAAAATAAGGTGATATTGCAAAAAGCAAGAGAAGCTTGTCTAATTTTCAGTGTGTGGTGGGAATGGTGTTCTATTTTATTTACTTGGACTAGCTCTTTCTCAGAGTTTCTTTACAATCAACATTTTTCCTTTATTTCTGTGTCATTTTTATCCAATCCTGCAAGGCAACAGCCAGCAGCCAGCAGTGTTCAGCAGATGTGCACTGGGAAAGAAGTCCTGTACAGAGTTCATCAGTTGGTCTGTCCATTTCAGCCTGTGCTGATTTAGCAAGGTAAGCCTATGCTGGAGGCAATTTTAAAGCTTTTTTAATCTTAAAATGCTTGATTTCTTAGACACAGGAAGAACTGCTGTTTGAAGCTGGTCCAAGGAGGGGGAGGAGAGACCTGGCAGATGTCAATTTGAGCCCTAGTGAAAAAACAACCTCCTCCAAGCAATCTAACTCATCAAGCTAACAGTAAGTCTGATCCTGCAGGGCCTTGTGTTTTATTTCTGTTTAGGTCTTCCTGAGATAATGCTCTAAAAAGAAAAAAAAAGAGAAAAAAAAAACCAAGACAGTGGAAAGCAAAACACACATAGGCAACAGTCTGCAAATTTCTGGCACGACCAAGGCTGCAGTGAAAATAAGTATTTCACTGACAATGGTGTCCCAAAATTACTGGGAGATGTGTCTGGTGTTAATTTGGTAGACAAGACTCCACACACCCCAAAAAGCTTAGGTTTGAGATCAGTGGTTGCAGCTGGAGCATTGACCAACAGCAACACTTCAATAAAAACAAATTAGTCAAAGGAAACAGATGCAAACGCAGTGTGGTGTGATCTCTTCTGCTGAGACCAGCACCTGGCTTCCTCATATGACTCCACCAACTTGCCTGATTTTTTGTTCTGATGGGTGGGAAACATGTTTGGTGCCATTAGAGTGTCCAGTCTCTGAGGGCATGGAAAAAAACCAGAAACAACCAAAAACCAAAACCCCATCTAAATGCAAAATCTTAGCTCAGTCAAACTACATGACAATTTTACCTCATTGCAACATGCCCAGAAATTTGATGTAATGTAGAGCACAGGTGTTACCAGGTCCTCCTGCAGGGAGGGAACGAATAATTACATTAAAAAAAAAAACAAACCAGTATTGAAATGCTGCCTCATTCCTCCAGACACAAGATGGGCAGGTTCATATTTTCACTTCTGCTAGTGGAAAAACTGTAGTTCTCTTGGCCATACCAAGCACAAAGCCTCTGAGATTTTTCTCTAGGTGATGGCATAACCCAACCCCACTTCGTGGAAGAGATGCCCCAAAGAATTTTCAGATAGTTTTTGTGCTTTTAAGAGTAAGAACTGAGAGTGACTTGTGGGTCTGTTGGTATGAATTAACATTCAAATACTTGTTAGGCTATTTCATGTAAATACTTCTACTGGCCTTTAAATGATACCTACCCATCATGAGGCAGGATGCAAAGATTAAAATCTATGACTTGACTTGCCACAGGTTAAGATTTCTGGTGAAATCAGATTCTGAATGTGTTTGCAGCTTCATCTGGAGTCCTCCAAAGACTCCTTTTAAAATTATTATTAATTCTGGCATATTATTGAGAAATTGAACTTGTGGCTACTGAGTTATGGACTTCCCTCAGGTCTTGGCTGAAACTGACGTTCAGTGTTTGTCTCAAAGTAGTCCTTGGAAGCTACAGCAAAATCCACTAAAATCATTCGGCACTGAAAAAGGGCATGAAGAACAAAGTCTGACACAGTGGCAAGGGCAAGGAGTGGGGGACACAATGAGCTAATTCATGGTGCTCATGTACATGGATCCAAATTCTTACCAAAAACATTTATGGTGTGGATTTTGAAATAAAATATTCTTTGTTTTGTGGCATAATAAATTGGGTGGCACACAAACACTCGACAAACTTGACAGATCAGTTACTGCTCCTTCACAGCAACATCCATCTCATGCAGAGTTGGAATTTTTTGGACAAAGAAAATACCAATGAAAGAGAAAGGGAAAGTAAATCTGAATTTTAAAGCTGGGCACCACTTGATCACACCATTCACTTGTCCCACTCCGGTGTAAGGGGGTGGAGGAGGGAAGGAAAATCCTGTGAAAAAAGCACTTTATGGAGGGTTTTTCTCATGTCTTCTGAATAAAGGCAGAGCCCTTTATAACCAAAAATCTTTGTGATTATTTGGCTCCAAGTGTCCGTCCACTAGCAAAGTTGTGGAAAGCTTTGAAAAATTACGGGAGCGACAAACAAACAAAGAAACAAACAAAACACCACCAAAAAAACAACCTTGTAGGGAAAATAAGGAAGTAAAGCTACAGTGTTGCAGATGTGTAAATAAAAGACCCACCACAGCATCTGACTTTTAACTCACCTCAGCTAGAAATGCACAACAGTGCTGCAATTCCTTTACATACTGGAAGCAAAGCTTCTTGAGATATTACTTCCACCCACTGTCAGAGAGTGCAATCTATTTGTGTTTTTTTATCTTATACATTAAAACAAAACAAAACTCTCCTGGCTTCTGGACAGAACTGGTACTAAGGTTAAGCTAATGCTGTAGCTCTTACAGTCCAGGAGTATATTTCCTATTTGTACTTGAGCCAAGTTCATTCACTTATATTGTGACTAAAGCCACAACCTTTTGAAGATGTTGCACTTGGACTTCCTCCCTGCCAAGTTTCTAAATTACAATGTGCTGTGTCCATGAGAAAAATGAAGAAAATTTATTAGAACAAGGTGTCAGAATGTTTCTCCCTGCCCCAAATTAGTCTGGGGTAGAAGTAGCATATGAAAAGACGCTGTCAATTCATTGTTTTACTCAAATATATCAAGTTGGGGTTTTATTCCTCTCCCAAAATAGGTTGTAAAAACATTGAAAATAACTTCAAAGAAGATGTTTATTGGCCTCTCCGACTTCTTGGTGCACTTCCACTCCAAAAGAGTAGCTGCCTGCATCTCCTGCCACTCGTGCTACCACAACAGGGTACAGGCAGCAGAAAGATTCATCAGTGAAATACAAATTATCATTTATAGCTTCACTGATGAGTGTTTTAGAACTAGGGATTGGCCAGAGGGGTGAAACAAAAACAGAAAATCAAACCCAAGTTCTTATTTTTCAGTTGGATTCAAGAACAAAAACCCAGGATGTGAAATCTATCAAAAAAGTCCACTGCATTCCTGTTTTGGGGTTATGTGAGGAAGAACATTCCCATTTTTCTGCTTTCTTGTTGAAATTGCTGTAGAGGACCCTCCCCCCAGCACAACCCAACCCTTCCACTGAGTCTTGGTCCCTTGGATTGAGTGACATCTGGGTGGCAGTTCTGTAGTTCACATCCTCAGGGTGCTGCATGACACTGTGTTTCTTCAGAGCTGGGATCAAGGCAGCTTTTTCACTCCACCCCCTTGGCTTATTTCATTGATAATAGCTTTAACAAAGTTGTTCAAATATCCCATGAAACACTGACTTGTCATTGTTGTTCAATGCATGCCCTGACTGATATTAAGAAACTAAAAACTGACAATAATTTGTATTTCATGGAATGGCTGAGGACAGCACACTTCCCCTGGTGTGTGATGTAGGGAGATAATCCCTGTACAGCATTTCCATGTGGAAATGTTGGATTCACCATGGAGACCATGCTTCATTGGTGATGCCTTCTTCAGCAGAACATGCTGCCTTTGTCCTGAGCAGAATTAAACTCACAAATGGGACAAGATCCACCTGGAAAGGAGAGAGTTTGAGTGTAGGACAGAGAGAAGGAGAAAGCACTCAGATTTTCAGATGGGACACAGGTCAGAGCAGTGTGTATTGCATGTCATACACACTGCTTTTCCTGAGGGCACAGTAGCACCACAAACTGAAACCCTCTTGGAGAGAACACAGAGGGGTCTTTGAAAAGCTTGAATTGTTAAACATTTGTTTCTAATAACCCAAATGACTTCACCGATTTTCCTAAACACAAATTGTGATTATCCTCCTCGAGCCAGAATAGGGCTTCATGATTTAATGCAAACTGGTTGTGTCCCACAGGCACAGTTGGATTTGAGAGTATGAGGATTGAGTTGCCCCTCAAAATGTCAGCAGGTAAAATAAATCTGCTCGGGAAATTTATTAACAATTGCCACTTTCTCCCTCCCTCTGGTTGTGAAAGGCTGAGTGGGGTTGTCACAGTGTGAGTGTGTATGCTGGATGTGAATAGTTCCTTATTACCCTATCAGCATTATGCCAATAGCAGAGCTAGGAAAATCAATTTTACTTTGAAATATTAGAACACAAGTGGGGGCAGAGTAGCAGAGGGAGATTTGTCACCAATTTCACAGAGGCCAATGCTTCAACCTGTTTGTTTGGTTTTTTCCTTTCTCAAGGCTGAGTTCTCCTCTCAGACTCTGAAATAGACTACTCTCCCTTTCAGTGCTTTATTTTGGTACATTTTTCTGTTCTCTCTTGATTGCTTATACAAAGTCCACAAGGTGATATTGAAACCCACTAGAAAGGAATCACTAGAGTCTTCCCTCAAGGGTGAATTTTTCTCAGCAGCATTAACACATCAAACACAGCAATTGATAGAATTGCAGTTTGTTGAAGTGTAAAATGTTGGTTCCCTAAAACGGGGAAAGGGAGAAGATCCAATTTCAGGATGTTGTTCCTATAGACCCTAAATGGTGCAAAATATCAGCCAATGCTTCACTGGCGACGAATAGCTCATGACACGGCCTCAAAGAGTTCCTTCATGCCAAACATCCACTGCTAGCCAAACTTGACCAGATTTACTAGATTCGGAGGTTTTTCTGAAACACTAGAGAAGCAGAAGCAACACTGAAGTGTGGCTCAGGGCCATGCTGGAGGGGTAGGGAGCCCATTGGTAGGGTGCCATAAGAGGACTGGTGTCACCACAGTTTTGTGCTTCATTCCACCTCCTCCTCTACCTGCCTCTTGCTCCTTCTGGATGTGTTTCTGGAGGAAATTTCCTGGTGTCCTTTAATTCCAGACAAATCATCCTCAACTCTCCCCTTACAGGATCTTCAGGATCAGCAGGAGTTGGGTTGTCTTTGGATGTGCACAGGAAATAGCCCTTCAAACATCTGTCCAGACCATCCAGCAATGTGCAGTGGTTATCTCAGTGAAGAAACACATGAAATCTACATATAATGGCACATGTCAAGCATTGGTTTTGACTTGTTTAAGCTGTGAGCTCTGGAATTGCTTGCACAAGGGATGTGTTTAATTGCAGCTCACATCACATTCTCCAGGGGAATCCTGAAAAAGAGTAAGAAGACACATCACAAATAATAAATTATCTAATAATTGTGTAAATAATAAAGGTCCTTGAGTGATAAAGGATTCTTTTCAGGCAGTACTAAGGCAGCAGTGGCAAGGTTAGTTGTGTCCCATCTCTCAGGAAGGTTTTGGGAGGGAAACTGAGTGAAAGACATAAAAAGCCAGTGTACATCATTCTCACATCCTTAATGGTACCCAGCACCACAGATGTCAATTAGGTGTATTGAGTAAAACATCATTTTTGGACTCCAACAAAATGACACTTATTTAATGGTAACACAGACAAGTAGTTTTATCTTTACCTTTACTTTTAGCATCTTATCTTTTTCTTTATATTAACTTCAACATCTTCATCTTTATTTTTTTGTATCTAATTATAGTTTTACTTAAATATCTTCTGGGAGTAAGAAAGAATTAAGAGTATTTTTATACATTCATCAGTATCTTAGTAGTCCATGAGTCCCCAGTACTCGCAGGGCTGGTCTGGATGATGAGCAGAGCATCTTTCCCACAACTTGGGTCACTTTGGAGGAGTCAGTTCTGTGTTTTTTGTTCATGAACATGAGTTTTAGGGCCAGACTTGCTGCAGAATTCACTTCTGGAGTTACATCTCTTCCTTTCACTCCTATTCTTTCACTGGTAATGAAATTCATGCATAAACATGGGCACTGAAATTCAGAAAAATGGATCCAAATGTTGCCTGTTGATCTGGACCAAAGGATGTGCTCTGGGAACTGATCAGGAAACTGAGCCTTGATTTTCAAAATCTTTGGAGGAAGTTTCATTGCCAGATCATTCTTCTCATCCCAATTTCAATTCTGCCCCAATATTGAAGACATGAACTTTTCTCTGCTTGGCTAGAATAGTTTCCTTTTGCACCAGACTATCTCTTTTTTATAGCCAGGAAAGAGTTTTCCATGACATTTTATGCCCAAAAGCCACAAAGGAATCCTTAGTGAGATTCTGCTTGGCAACCCCACTCTGATCTTGCTGCACCAGCCAAGACATGGGATGCACAAGATTAAAGCTGATTTCAGCTGCAGCCATGCTGTATTCTCACTTTTCTCTTGCTCATCATTTGGCAGTTCACTTCTTACTTACCTGTGCAATGTGGCATGGCTGGAGCACCAGCCATGCATTCATGGTAAATATTGATAATTATATATTCATCCAAATATAATGAATATATAATCTAATATATAACATTAGAGTCATACGACTGCATGTCTTCATGCAGAGCATTGGAGGGAGGCCTGGAGAAGTGCTTCAGGTTGGGAAGGAGATATAGACGTATATGAAAGCAAAATATCCTTGTAAATACATAGATACATTTAGGTCTATTATTTCCATTATCTATGGAAAACCATGTATCCAGGAAAATTTCCCTTTCTTTGAGATTCAGGTGGCACAAGGCACAGGACTGAAGGGTGAATATGGGAACATATGGTTTCAAAGGTTAAAATATTTTCCCCAAGTTTGTACATCTCTTGTACTATCTTGGCAGATGGGAGATCCCCAATCCTGCTGCAGAGTTTCTTCAGGATGAAACAACACTCAGGGAGCGATTTGAAAGCTATCACTGTGTTTTGCCTCACCACGCACGTGTAGGATCAGCAGACTCACCTTTCCCTGGACTGGGGTCTGGAGAGGGAGTACAATTTCCTGGCAGGTTTTCCTGTGTGGTTTTACGTGAACATTTTATTTCCTATTCTTGATACGGTTCCAGGAGCTGGAACAGGGGAAAAAAAACCAAACAAACCCAACTCTTTTGCCATGAAGAGAATGTTTGAACAAGACCATGCAATAAAACACTGGCCCAAACCCATATTTTTTTAAGATTATAAAGCCATGGTAAAGGCACACTTAATGCAGCCTAGCTCTATCAGCTATATATGTATTATCATACCCACCTAGTTTATTATATGAAAACTACAGTAAATCTGTCATGATTTCAAGAACACTAGATTCAGATCCTAGGTCCTGTGGTAATAACATGGTTAAACCAGCTGAAGTGTAGTTTTAATCTGATATCTACTAAATGCATTTTAATAAAAGCATTGACGGAGTCTGGCTTAATAACACTGAAATCTCTAGAAAAGTGTAATGATGATTGGCCACAACTTTTAATCTCCAGAAATTGATTCAGTACCAACTACAGATGATGCTTAAGAGCTAATGGAGAAGTGTAAAAGAGCTAGGGGCTAAATATGCTCTGATTTGTCATGGTGCACACATAAAATTTATCTGTTTTGTTTGCAGGATAATAGTGCTTTTGCAGTTTATGAAAAATGCAGCAGCAATGAGAAATTAGAAAGGAGTTGTTCTTCACACTTATCTCCAGGTGTGAATCCTTCTTCTTATGAACTTAGACATGCTACAAAACCAAACTATTAAAAAAACCTTCAAGTGAATTAAAAAAAAAAGAAAAATTAAAACAAATAAATGACATATGTTTACATTCACTGCTGCTTTAATACTTTGTGTTCACTTGAGTTTTGTCCCCTACTGTCTGCTATACAGGGAAGTAATCCCAGAAGTCTTGACTTACTGTCCTTAAAAATCTTGGTTGTGAATTTCTCCTGTGGGCCAGGTGACACAGCACATGTACAGGTCCAAGAAATTAGTCAAGAAGTCACTGTGATGTATGGAATAACAACTGAGTGGTGGCAGCTGAGACAAAATGGTCTGTCAGCCTAGAAACACTGGTACACGCCTTCCTCTCTCCACCTCTTCTTCAGAGGGTACTGGCAGCACCAACTGCAGCAAGGAACATGTTTGAAAGTGGATGTGAAGAGCTGCATTTAAGCTAACAGGAATGATAATACATATTTAGGCAAATGTCAAGGCCTGTGAGCTCATTTGTAGGCCCTCCTGCAGGGCCTGCATTTGAAAGCGGTGGTAAAGTCAATTAAAAATTAACGTGTGGCTGCAAGAGAGGCCAAATTAACCAACTGCAAACATTTCAAGGTGTCCCTTCAGGAGATGGCAGTGATTGCCTGCAGCTGTGGGGCAGCCACTGGAACAGGTAGTGGGTTTCTGACTGAGCTGTGTGCCATTATATTCACTCCACAGCTGCAGCCATCCTTTGGGGCTGATAAAGGCAGGAAGGGGCAGCAGGGATGATCTTCTGGAGCTTTCTGAGGGCTGTGACAAAACCAGGTGGTTGGGGTCATAAAAAGGTGTCTGTTCTGAGGGGTTCAGATTAGTGGGCTGATTAGTGGAGGGAAGAGGGAGAGAGCCTGGTCCCATGCACCTTGGGTCTTCCCTGATTTCCTCTGCCCTTCTCACAGGCTGCTGCTCACGCCTTTGTCCTCAAGGAAGACATTTCTGGCCAGGCTGCCATCACAAAGAGTTACAGAATCACAGAATGGTTTGGGGTGAAAGGGACCTTAAGGACCACCTCGTTCCAGCTCCCTGCCATGGGCAGGGATGTCACCCTCTAGGCCAGGTTGCTCTAAGTCTCATTCAACTTGGCCATAAACATCCCTTGGCATCCTTTGGCACTGTCTTGGCATCCTTCACATGGCAAAGTATGGACTGTGGAGCCCAGACAGGGTGTCCATTGCTTGGCTGAAAATACTTGGATACTTCTGTTGTTGCTCTGTCATGGCAAGCTCCTTTTCCCTGATAAGATTGGGAGGGAAGGCTGGAAGTGCTGGCGGTAGGTATTTTTTTTAATTCAACCTATAAGCACACGGCTGCTGTCTGCAAAATAGTAAATTATATATTCCTTTAAATCTGTGTCCTGCTATTTATATCTTTCCTTTCTTTATTTTTATTTTTTTAAAGCCTTTGATTCATTTCCTTTGTCTCTAATGAATTTTAGGGTTAGTAGAAGTAAAATCCTAACTTTTAGAAAGTGCAGTTAGTAGCAAATCAAGTGGGTGGGGAAAAAGGTTTTTTCTAAATGCTCAGGTCAGTGATTTAAAGAGAAGATATCAGCATGTATTAAATTAAAGCCCTTGGGTCTGTCTGTTTGTCTGGCCCAAGGTTGTGCAGGTGTGCTGATCTCTGCTAGTGATTCAGCTTTGCTCTACTCTCCTCTGAAATGCAGTTAGAAAAATGTAGGTGGTCTCCCATGGAAATGGTACTAAGCTTAAATCTTAAAATAGTCACATTCTTCATTAAGGAATAAGGAATTATCAGGGACCATCTGCATCTGGAATTATTTTTCTTTCTTTTAATAGACTTGTGTAAATGCGCACCACTTTGAAGAAATTACAGATTCTTGGATCAACATAACCTCCCAGAAAATGACAAATTTAGACACTTGGTCTGGGGAGAGGAAGTTAGGAAACATATCTGTCAAGGAGCAGTGGTACAACTGAACATCATTAAGAGTCTGAACAATTTCAAATAAACAACAAATGTGAAAAAGACTCCTTCTTTGACTACATCAGAGTCACCGCATCAAACTGCCAGGGAGTTGGTGGGATGAAAAGTTTATAGAGCCAGAAGAAGTTCAAGGGTCATGCTCAGAAGCAAGAAAGAGAGAGAGAGGGGATTTTCACACCAAACCCTTCTTTATAGAAGATTAATTAAAAGATCTGCCTCAAATACGAAATGCTGGTAGGACTTTACCAGCATGAGCAGGTAAAATGGTGTTGACAAGAGTTGTCTTGTGTTCTAGTTTGCTCAGGGCTTGCATTGTTGGCAGAGCCAGAGAAACAGAAAGATGACTAATCCTGCTCTAGTTCCTAAAAGATTTTCAGAGGATATCCAAAAGAGGAAGTGTGATGTCTTTATTTGCTCAGTAAAAACAAAGAAAAATGTGCATGAGATAAATCTGGCATTGAGGAAGTTTTCACATGGTTTCTTTTTTAACAGGGAAGAGTGAAGCACAAATCCACTGCAGTTAACTATCATTTCACCCCAAGAGGTCAAGTTAGTACAGTCTACTTGGATTAGTGCTGGGCACAGGCCAGGCACATTTGGTAATCTCACGTCAGAAGATTTTAGAGAAAGAGCACTGAAAAGTGCACAGTGTCCTGCTCCAGAACACTACTCCAACCACCTGCACTTCAGACAGCTCCTGAAGCACGTGTGGTACCAATTTTCTATATATTTGAATATTTTTTTATAAATTCCAGGGATGTATTGTTTTTTTGTGTTCATAAACACTTCCAGTTTATGATGTATCTTGTGGTTATACAGCTTGTCTACATTGTTTGAAGAGAGCTCCTTGAACCTTAGAGGCAGCTAGGTCCATGTGATGCTTTCTCATGTTGTTCTCAAAAAGATGATTATTCCACATTTGGCATGGTAAAATGGATGTCCATCCTGTCATCTTCCTCTTGACTTATGATGCATTCTTCCAGTTTCAGGAATTGCAGTGTTCAGTTACTTGTCTTGCCAACATCTGATTGAACTTATTGCTGCTTCCTGAAATATTTCCTTTTCTGCTATTATTGAAGACAGAGAACTAAAAGTACTTGGAGCATCAAGCTGAAATTAACGTGGAAATTACAGTGTCAGAATAAGGATTTGACTCCTCCAGCTTTCCTTTCTTCTAATTTTTACTGTGTAAAAAACCTTGTAGGTACCTCTGTTATAGTTTTTGTTGTTGTTTGTTTTGGGGTTTTTTTGCTACAGATTGGGTATTGTTAGTTTTAAGATTTGTTTTTCTGATGGTCACATCTTGCCCAGTCAGGAAAGGCATGTCTCTGACTCTTATCTCTGCAACAAATTATCTGGATTAAAATGTGTTTCATGGAGGCAAATCTTAACTTTAATATTGCATATCTAATTAAGCTTCTGGTGATCATTTGTCCAGAGGAAAAGCTTCAAAATCAGCCATAGCATTTGGTTATCCCTGGGCTGTTTTCATGGTGCTGTGATTAAAGCAGAGGCAACATATTTTCATAGTTTTAAACTAAGATGAAATCCAGCATCTGGGATCTTCATGTAGCAAAAGAGTTTAATTTCTTTTTAACCACTTAAACAGAAATTAAACACATCACTCTTAAACTCTTGCTCTGTTTCCACACTCCTTCATCTGAGATTATAACTGTGAATTTCAGGATGATGAGGAAACCTGTGAGTACTTAAACGTTCAGTGAGTTTAAATACATGTGTCTAGAATATGCTTTTGATTGCTGAAGTAAAACCCTCATAAATTACAATTTTTATTAACAAATAGTTGGTCTAAATGCTTATGAAAGACACCCCTCTGTGGTCCCTGTGCCACCAGGAGAAAGAAGAAATGTTTGTGGTGAAATTTATTGTCCATTTGTCAAGCCTTTTACCCCTGGAATGATTAGAGATGGAGAAAAGCTACCTGGATGAGCAGGTTCAGCCCTGTATCCCTATAGTTCACAATATTCATATTTTAGAGGCATAATTCTTTCAGCACTTGACACTCTCCATTTGCCATCATGAAGCACAAACAGAGGACTGCATTTGCAGCTTTGTACAACAGAAAGATAACACTTGCTTTTCCTGAATTCTCATTTCTTCATGGGAGATTTGAAGAAAAAAAAACTTTCCAGGGTGTATTTGGTCTCCAAAATACCAGTTAAATCTTCAAAATAAGTTTTGGCTTGATCCTGGAATTGCTGTTTTCTATAATTTCCTTAAATTTTTATTTTGTGGGGTTTTTTTCCGCTAATGTCAATGCAACTTTTAATTGGAAGAGTTTAGTTTTTCATGTTGTAACTCTTGTCTTCAACTCCCAGGCTGGAGAACACACCTTGAGCTGCTGAGGGAAGTGAGGTACATCCTCCTGCCTGGGGTGTCCTGTCAGGAACTCCCTGGCATGGTGGAGCAGCATTTTTGTCCAACCACAGCTGGAAAAGGAGGTTCCCAAGAAAATGCTTTGTGTTTGCTATGCCAGTGTCACAGCAAAGGAAATTTGTTGGGTTTTTCTTGGCTTAAAATTAAGAGTTAGACATGGTTAAGGGATAAAAGGGTTTTTATTTCAGTATTTAAAAATGATTTTCATGGTGTAATGGTTTGTCAAGGTGGAATATACCAAAATGCACACCCATGGTGTATCACGTCTATAATTTCATAGACTTTTCAAATTAATATATCTGACAAAGATTCTCTAATGAGAGTTTTAAATGAATGGTGTGACATTCCTTTATTCTAAAGTATTCTCTTCTAGATGGATTTAATTTTAGTTTACAGAATATGTTCTAGAGAGGGTCTTGATTTTTTTTAAATAGCATAAAATTTTTGAGTTTTTAACTATGAGGTTTTTAGCATGTTTGATCTTCTGGTTTAGCAGGATACTAGGACTATGTTAAGATATCAGATTTAAAGAATTACAAGTATGTATTTTAAAAATACTGAGGATACACAAAGGTAAATTAAAAAAAAAAAAAACAACAAAAATTCACCACGGCATCACCAGGTCCCTGGGTCAGTTTTTAGTGGTTTACATGAGCTGTGAGGGCACCACATTGTCATGGGCAGTCTAAAACTGTCTTGTAACTCTCCTGCCCTTCAAATACAGAGTTTTCTCTAAGAAAAACTCAGTAACTCAGGNCTCCTCCTGTTCCACAGCCTTTTTCAGCAATTTAAACAAACAAACAAACAAAAAAAACCAAACAAAAAAATCACCAAAACAAACAAACACACAAAAAAGAATGAAAGGGATCCTCAGCTTGCTGTTCTAAATGGAAATTCCAATTAATTGAAACAATCAGATTGTCTCAATAGTGACTTTTATTGTTGCTTTAAATTAAAATCAAGCAACATTAAAGTATAAAATTTGTCCTTTCAAACTTCTGTGGACCCAGGGTCACTGAATGAGACTTTATCAGTCACAGCAGTGAAAAATTCTAGTTTAT
>VZTB01009111.1:353990-364259 GCA_013397245.1 Thryothorus ludovicianus | reverse complement strand
TTATCAGTAAATGAAGAATTATTTCTCAAGTTTCTCATTTCTTTCTTTAACTTCTGACATTCCCAGTTCTCAGTTTTAGCACCACAAATGGGCTGATTATGATACAACTACTATTAAAGAGAGAAACAAGTGGGAATCTTCAGAAGTTGTTTTGTAACTTGGAAAAGAAAGATCAGCATTCATCCATTCATAAGGGATTTAAAAAAATAATTTATAAAAATATTTTAAGCATTAATTATTATTGATTATAGTAATAATAAATAATTAATCATAATATAATTAATCATAATATAAAATTGCTATAATATATTATAATATAATGTTAAATAATCTTAATTTATAATAATTTTAAAAAATAATTTTAAAGCAAATTTTTTTTTTTTTTAAAGAAAAAGCCTTGATTCTAATTCAGGTCTGTTTTTTTCCAAAATCCCCAGATGGATTTTGGCCTCTCTGGAGGCTGAATTCTATCCCTGAGCCCAGGGTAGGATGGGTGATATCCTGGTCTGAGCTACACTCACACAGGGGCCAGTGGGACTGCAGGGGAAGGCCAGTGAGAACTCCTTTTTAATTTTCACTCATCATCACATTCCCTTTGGACAACAAACACAAGCTGGTGACACGCTGGGACACCACCAAATAGTCAAACAGATATTTGATCCCATTAAAAATGTGCTGGCTTCTGTGTTCTTCCATTTGCTGAACTTTTGACAGGTGGCTTATCAGGACAGTTTTCTGCTTTTCTCCAGCCAAACTGGCTCTTAGACATTCACTATTAGTGCTCTATTTTTCCATGGTAGCTTGGAGGTGTAAGTTGCAGATGGTTACTACAAAAGCAGTATGGATATGGGCAATTAAATGGATTTATCAAGTTCTGTGGT
This sequence comes from Thryothorus ludovicianus, assembly GCA_013397245.1. NCBI lineage: Eukaryota > Metazoa > Chordata > Aves > Passeriformes > Certhiidae > Thryothorus > Thryothorus ludovicianus. The sequence continues at coordinate 363,378 of VZTB01009111.1, read as the reverse complement.
TGCCAGTGTGTACACAGCATAATCCTTTTTCCTTTGAGACACTGGTGTGATAGTTCTTACATGTATTTCTTCTAGGACATGATGTATTTGGTAGTGATTTTCAAGCAGAAAAACACAGCAAGCATATCTGGATTTTATTTTTTCTCTGAAACTTTCATTTTTTCATGAAATTTTCTGTGAGAATATTTCTGTGCAATATTCCACCTCAGAACCCACAAAGGCAGCACTGGGGCTTTGTGGAGGTTAACAAGGTCTATGTAATGCCTTTGGCCCTTTTAACTAAATATGGCATTCAGATTGGTTTTCTCTTTCCTGGAAGAAAATTTTTTAATTTTTTTTTACGATGTAGCCAAAACCAAATGAGGCTGGTGAGGATTAGTTGTAGGGAGAATGCAGCTCCCTGTGGCAGTCTCATCCTGGTCTCACCAGATGTGATGAATCCTGAAATGTTCCCTTGTAGCACTCCTTTCTGTCATTTCTGCCCAGATTTTGCTCTAGTGAATCTCCAGCCCAAATGTGACACAGGAAATCAAAATTATCATGAGATTTCACCTTGCCATGAAATTGCTGTGGTCTGTCCCCATGGTTTTCTGCTTCCACTGTTTCCCCTTAAGTGACTGAAAAGTCAAAAAACAATGGGCAGGGAAGGAGGAGGAGATATCTTTGATTTCTCCAAGAAGATGAGCAGTCAAGCTAGGTTTCCCTTAGCTGGGGGGTTGTCCCTCATTTCCGCACCCTTGCTGATGTTTCCTCCCTCTGCAGAGGAAAATGCAAGGCCAGCATTCCCCCTGACGCTCCAGCTTTGCAGCCTGATGGCTAGCGCCCTCCTGGAAACACATTCTTGGTTCTAATCTCCATTCTTCCCTCTGTGTTAGGTATAATTTAAGGATTACAGGTCCTTTTGAGCAGCTGAGGAAAGAAGGATTAAATTTCATTAGTTTTAAAGACGGTGTAGAACCCCAGTCTACTTCTTGTGTAGTGTTCAGATGGTAGTTTCTGCTTTGCTTTATGAAAGTGCATATGTGTTATGAATGTCTGGGTAAAGATCACGTTCTTTCAAAGTCTCCAGATTTGGGGTCTTTTACAGGTATAAGCCAGACTCAAATGCCTGCAGAGATGCTGTGCCCTCCTGCGGTGGTAAAACAAGAGGAGCAGATCAGAAAATGTGGTCACAGTCAGGGTCAGGCTGCAGGAAAGAAGAAATGGGTTTCTATTTTATGTTCCCATGTTTTGCTTCCAGCTAGGATATGACAAACTAGGATTTAAGTTAATATATGTGTTAAAATGCATAGGAAACCTGGCTGTATTTCCCACCTATGACAGTGTGGGATGTTTTTTTCCTGTAGTATGCATGTGGTATGGCCAGAAGAAGCAATCTAGAATAAATGGGAAAAGATTCTAAAGGTTATTTTGGGCTTTGCTGAAAGATAAAATGCAATATTGTTACAACTGCTGCAAACAATGTCTTTCATCAGAGTTTTGGTTAAATGTCCTCTTGGGTGCTCATGCTCATGACTCCAATGGGAGTCACAGATTACATATAGAAGAGTGGAATTTTCTCTGAGTCACTACAAGGGAAAAAGAAAAGGTTTAAAAGATAATATTTTTACAATTAGGTTTTTAAAACTTCTTTGTGATTTTGTTTGTACTGTGGTTTGTTCCACCCCTGAAACCCTAAAATTGAAATGCTTAATTCAATAGAAGCAGGGAGTTAGCTTGCAATCTGGAGAAATATTCCAGACTGAATCAGGATGAAAAGTGAACTTAAAAGCTTTACCAGGATTCCTCCCCAAAGATGTTTTCACATGAAGATTGCTTTGAAGTGATTTTTTTTTAAAGGTAGGAGGAAGGATGGTTGTAGATTATACTACCCCAAGGAATTTGATGTTGAAATCAAGACAGGCTGAACGAGGCTGACCCAACAGGATACTTTTCTGTGATGTGATTGCAGTTAATTTCTTAGAATACATTTAAAACAAGTTTTTAATCTGGTAGTAATGGAAAAAAAACCCAGGATTTAGCTGGTGGGAGGTGCCCCTTGCAGCTTTGAATTAGCTGTTCTTATTGAACCAGTGATTTTAAATGCCAGGAAGTTCTTTTGCTACTTGGTTCCATGTGCTTTGATCCCTCTCCAGGGCTGCAGTAATTTAGATAAATCTGTATTTGTAGATAGAGGTTTCTGAGCATCCAATACATGCCAGAGTCTCCCTCATTGTACCTCACAATGGTACAAACAGTAAAGCTTCATTCTGGTAATTTTATTTCAGAATGCAAAGCAAATAGAAAGAAATCTGTGTAGAAGACTGCCAGCTTCATAAATTCTTGCAATTCTGCTCTGCGAAGCTGGAAATGAGAATGAAATTGTGGGTTTTATTCTTTATCGGATTTCAGTATTGTTTATAAATTTTATTGCTGAATTTGCAAGTGAATGGGGGGAGAAGAAAAAAAGGTGAACGATTCCTATTTATGCAACTTGGAAACTCCGCTTGATTCCTGAGCACCAAGCTGTTTTGATCAACCTTCATTTATTATTTCTAAAGTGTAGGGGAAGTTCAATAAGCAAAACAATCCTGTACTTAAACATAAATTCAAAAGAATGTTTCTAATTTCAGTGGCTTTTTGCACTGGTAGTCAATAGAGACCAGATTTCAAATTGATATAGAAGTGCTCATAATTTTAGTTGGCTGAAAAAAGGATCCTGACTTCTAAATTGTCTGCAATTGCCTGGAGGGAGACAGTGCTTTCCTTCCTGGAGATTTATGGCATTCAAAAATTCAAGACATTTAAGTCCATGGGAGTTTTGTATGTTTAATAACTATTGCTTCCAATCAGAGTAAATTGAGATGCAACAAAATAGTCCCTTGTGTTTTCCATGCTACAGAAAAAATCTGGTTTTGTTCAGAGAACTTCTCTGAGGAGTTCTCACTGAGACTCCACAGAAAGACAGGGTCTGAACCAGCAACCCAGAAGTACCTTCTGTTTGGGAAACTCATTGAAGTAAGTTTTATATGGGAAACTTCTTGAACCTGTTGCACATAATCATATTTGTATGGCAAATAAACGTATTTTTCCAGAATACTCTGGATATCCATAAAATTTCACTGATCTAGGAGCTATGTTTTGGGTAGATATGGCTTCTCTTTTATTCCATATGTGTAGCTTTTTCCTTGTCTAATTGTCTGGTCTTGATTTCTTCTTCTTGCTCTGATTTTCCACATCACCAAAGGAGACTGAAGTTGCCTGTGAACTCCTGTTTGGTCTTTTCTGGACAAAGGGCTGTTGTGTTATATACAGCAAATTATAATCTCAGGGGGGAACTCTTATTTGGATTTTGATTTTTTTGCCTAAAACTGAGAATTCTGATTTTACATGGGCTTTGGAGCATTTGATCACATTTGGAGTTCACAGGAAAGTGATTTGCCTGTTTGGGATGAAAGCATGTTGTACCTTCTTAGATCAAATCCTTATAAAGTCGGAGAGTTTGATGCTGCCAAATGAAAGAAAGACGAAAATGCCTGATTTTTTTTTTTTTTGGTGGGGGGCAGGGCGTGTTTCACTTCTTACAACTCTGCTACAATTGTTTGCTTCAGAGGCACTTGGGTAATGTGGTACATTCAGGAAAAGGAATTTAAGGGTGCAGCAGCAAGAGCCTTTTTGCCTGACAAGCCTCTCTCACAGCAAAGAGCCACGGTGTGTTAGGCTTGCCAAGAGGCAAACGTGACGGCAGGGGTTTTAAGTTGAGCTTAAACTCTGCTAATGTAAAGGACATGTTGCAACATCTCTGCTCTGACAGCTCTTTCTGAACCCCCCGGTATAAATAAAGCCTTAATACAATAATCCCACCCCCTTCCTCCACTGCTGTGGTGTATCCTCTTGCATGTGCTGTCAGAGATAAGAGGGGACAAGGCTCTGAATTGTGAGGGTATTTTTTTTCCTCCCTGAACTGTTTTTTTAAAAAAAGATGGTGTTCCCTCTGATTTTTGGAAGAGCTCAACAGGGCCTCAGCAAATCTAACTTAAAAACCATTTGGCCTTGAGTGTTCACTAAAAACTTCCACTCAGCTGACCAAGAGAGGATGCAGCAGCGAAGACATGGAGTCCACCAGCCCTAGATGTGTTATTCTCTAAGAAAAACACCATTTTCAGGGAAAGCAAAATGTGCAACACACTCAGGAGAGAGCAGATGGCATTTCTGCATGGCTCTTACAACAGACCCAGTCCTTGGTAATTCTTGTGCTTTATTTGCAACGCCAAGAACCTTGATCTAAAAGTAAAAAGCAAAATACACAATTAACATTGAAGGAGAGACTGGCTGCAACATAGTTTAAGGGTCTCTTTATTTTCAATGCTTGCAATTCCCTACTGCTTTAAACTCCTCTTGGCATTAATCATTTGAACTTCAGCTTTGCAGGTGAGATGTGTGCCTCAGGCTGTCTGTAATTATGAGGAAAATACCTGCCTGGGTTTTCTTTTTCCAAACCCAAGAACGAATAAAACCATATTATTTTGTTCTTGTTGGAAGGAATCCTGGCAAATCTTCTCTGAAAAGCTGCAGCAATTTGAGTGCTGGCAGCAAAAGCTCCTTTTTATGATGCATCTTTTTTGAAAAGCCTTTATTAATTACAAGCATTTTAAAGAGGTTGTTAGTATAACTCTGGGACTGATGAAGGTACTTGTCCATCCTGAACTTGTCAAAGCCAAGAACTCGGCAGGACTTCTGCTGGAATTTCACCTGTCATCTCCTATACAGTTGGATTTTGGTTAAACAGAAGATAAAATGAAGGGGAGACTCTCTCCTGTGCTTCCTTGATATGCTCCAGCACCATGGCAGGGACTGCTGGATGTGGATGTTGATGTCAGAATGCAAAAAAAATTGTTGATAATGAGCCCAGGAAGGAAGGGATGGAGGTGGAAATGTGAAATAACAGTGAAAGGGAAGCAGAATCTGGAAGTCAGTGGGTAAGAAGGGATTTGGAAAGGAGGAATGGGAAAGTGTTCAACAATAAAAGGGCTGAGCCTGCAGTGATATGGAAGGGGAGAAATGTGGATGATGAGGGCCAAAAGTATACAGAAAAAAAACTGAACAAAAGAATCATATCACTGGACGAGAAGATGTGAAAAGAGAGGGTAAATGACAGCCACCTTTAATGAGTGCAGGTCAGGAAGAGAAAAGGAGATTATGCTGAATCAAGAACTGACGGACAAAAGGGAAGCAGGGAGCAGCTGCACGTGGAACGGGAATGTGAGCACTGGGCAGAGACGCAGCCAAAAGTGAAAAACTGTCATGGCAAAGATGGTGGAAAGGGAGGGGATGAACTTCAGGACAAGGCAGGCTCTTCAGTGATTCCAAAGGCCTCAGCACGGTGACTCACACCACACGGAGATGGAATGTCACGGTTCAAACTTGATTTTTCCCCCAAGTCTCAACCATATCATAAGTTCTTCTTGGAGAGTGAGGATAGACTGCTGTTATTAATTATGCTGCTGACTTTAATCAGTGGCTCAGACTGCTTTAAACCCTATCTTTGCCCATTTTAGAGCACACAACCTGGCTGATGTTGTTTTACAGCAGGTTTGTGTTTGTGGAATATACAGGTGATTTGATACTACCCAGGCTCTGGTTGTTAAATACCCCTGAAGAAATTCAGTGTAATAAAACTAGAATGCTTCTTAATCATTTTAGAGATGAAAACATTGGAAAGTCTCTCCTATATTAAGAAGAAGGGTGGGGAGCTGCTGGTTTCAGTGAGGTCCTAGCAGAAGTTGGCATTGTGGCAACTTGCAGTCACATACTGGTTATGGATGAAATCTAATCCACTTAAACTAGGATTTAAAGTAAAGAACAGCAGAGAAATGAGGAAAGGAAAAACGGCAAAGGGAGGCTTGTATAAACAACTTTCTTTATAACTAATTTGTATTATTACATTTCAGCTGAACAACAGATACACTCCAGGGTTTTTTTCCCTGGGTACAGAAACCAGACGTTTTCTAAAGCAAAGCATTAATCGCCCTTATTTACTCCTGTGACGACAGTGCACGTTCAAACAATGCATCTTTGTTTTCCTTTTTCTGAGATTTATTGAGGCAGACAACTGCCAGTGACTCTCAGGAGTCACTCAGGGAGTCAGATTCTCAGCACAAACTTGATGAGGAAACCAGTGGTCTGTTCTGGTGGTCCCTGAAAAAAAGGGAATGGTTCCACGGGGGCAGCGTTGCTGAGGCAGGGAAAGGCAGAGGGGCCATGGAAGGCATAAGCAAGCAAAACTGTGTCTTTTGGCTTCTTTTTTTACCACAAATTAAATCTGCTTATTTGATTTGTGGCCCACTATGAGATTAATTTGTTGTGACTTTAAATAGTTTTGTTTTGGTTTGGAGGGCTTTTTTTTGTTGTTGTTGTTTCTCCCTTCAATTTTGAGAAGGTTGTTACACTTGTTCTCGCCCATCAAGAAAATTTAACGGTTTGATTTAATCCCTTGTGTCTAGACTAGTGATCCTGTCATCTGACAGTCTATCCCAAATTCTTGCCTGTGTTTTGAGCACTGAGCACTGGCAGAAGTTGGGGAGGAATGAGAGGGCTGGGAGCAAGGTGGGAGCACAAACAAATTGGGATATTGCAAAGTTTACCCAGGCACATGGCACTACTTATTCAGTAATTCAACCGAGAATTATCCATTTTTTCCCGAGTTTTGCCTTTGGAGACAGGAATCTTCGCTGTCCCCTCTCTCCCTTCCTCTCCCCTGTGTTTTGGATGTGAAAGGAATGGGTGCAGGGCTTCCTTTGGTATCTTTCAGTCTGCTGAGCACCAGATCAAGGACACAAGTACAAGTGATTTCTCAGGCCAGGTTTTCAGATAGGGGTGACTTTGGCAACGTGGGTGATGAAAAGTTCCCAGAGAAACAGATATCTATCATCAGCACAAGAAATGTACAGGGGGAGGAGTAGGTGAAGTGGCCAGACGACACCCATCTCCATGGCAGTACGTGATATTTTCTGCTTGTGCACGTGCAGTTTTATCAGTTTTTTAATCTGAGCAGCCTACAAAGGCAGCATCCTCACATTTAAGGAGAAAAAAAGAAAATCACAGTAAGAATTAATCTGGGGTGAGTTTTGTTGAGTGATCGAGCAATGGTGCTGTTTGATTCAGTGCTCCAGTTGAAAATCTGTCTCTGTGGCTGTAGAGCCTGCACTGGGGTGAATGCTGGTGAAAATCCAGCCCTCAGAGTCAGCTTGGTGGGTGGCAGGAGCGAGATGTCAGAACCTGAGCAGGGGAAGCTGAAGGCATTTGTTGTGCAAGTACATTTGGCTTCAGCTGGGCAAGTGTTGGGTTTGGCTCCCCCAGGTAATTCCCAGGATGGGATGTCTTCAGGGAACAGCAAAATCCACTTTTCTATCTTTCCAGGAAAGGTGCTATTATCTCACAGCAGGAGCTGTGCTGAGCACCTCCCATGGAGCTGACTCCAGAAAAAAGCATAAAATGACTGTGTGTCAGACCAGACAGTGATGAACTGCACCTCTTCAAAGAGCCAGGAGGAAAGTTGCCTTCCCTCTGTTGACATCAGAAGAAAATCCATAGCCCACAGGACATTTAAAATCAGGTTTTCTATTTTTCAAAGGAGGATATTACTGCTAATACAATAATTGCCTCTGGCTAGTCTCCTTTGAATTTTTTATTTTTTTTTTCAGTCAGACAAGTTAATTATTTCAACATTTAAATCATGGAGTGGTAACAGTCTCTCCATGACATGTAAGCCTTTACTGTAACACATTAATGTATAAATATGAACAATATTTTTTTCCTTTCTTCCCTGATAAAACTAGACATCTCTGTTTGCTACAATTTTCCATCAGATAAATGACTTGTGTAGAAATCTCACAGCTCAGATTATCTACAGCAAGATTACAGTTTCACATATTCCTTACAACCATGAAACCAACTCAAGTTGCGTTTTGGAGGCTCTACAATAATATACAAAATGCTAGGAGTAACACTAGTGTCTTTAAAGCAGCTTTGCACCATCAAAATCCTACAATAATAAATCCAAACAATGCATTAGAGAAGAGGCCTTGTTCAGGGTGTCTTGGGTACTCAGTGTTGGTGTTAATCTGCATTACCTGAAAAGCAAAAGGGGAAAAGTTTGCCCTTCAGGCAACTTTCTCTAGAAAAACACTGCAAGCAAGGCATGAATAAACAATTAAAATAATTAAAATGCTTTAATTTTGAATTTTCTCTTTAAAAAAAAGTGATATAAAATAATTATTTTTGTTTGCTACATTATTCAGTATAACTGGTACTGCCTACAGAAAGAATTTAAAATTAATTCACTTTTCACCCAGAACAGTACTCAAAGTCTAGTGTTAACAATGAATTTTATGTGTTTTGAAGTCTTCTGAGCTGTGGTGAAATGCATGACAGAGGCTTCTGGTAGAACTGCAACTCTGGAAATATTTGGCTTTATTTTTCCTTGAATCACATGCAGAGAGGAGTTATTTTCACGCCCTCTCATGTTAGTCCCAATAAACTTTAAGAGCTTCCTGTTCTGATACTGTGAACTGTTTGGGCTTAAGCCTGGGTAATATTTATCTGGTTTAGGACTTTCTCTGGGGCTTAGAGCTTGTCCTGGTGGCTCTCAAATGCTACATTTTGGGCTCTCATTGAATGTATTTAATTTGAAGGTATTCCCTTGGCCTCAGAAGCCTCACAGTGAAAATTTTAGTCACTCTGACAATGATAAGGAATTGTAAATCCATTTATATTGACAATATTTGTGGTTCCTTACCTTACTCATGGGAATCTCAGCTGAGTGGCACCCAACACCTTCCCAACTTTAATTTGGTTTGGAAGCTTGGCACAAGTTGTGCTTGAAGTGGAAAGATCTTGAGGAGGTTTGAAAACATTTTATACCCAAACTGAGTTTGAATGTTCAACCTGGAAAGGGAGAGGGCTGTATTCTGGCCATCCTCTAAGGAATTATGCACTCTGCTCTGCTGTATTTGAGTTAAACAGGAACAGTTCTGTGATATCCTGTTTGCATAATTCTGCATTTATTTTAAAATTTTTTCATCTGATGATAAGGACTGATGCAGAGGTAATGTGAGTATTTCTGTTTTCACTCAGCTGGCATAGCCTTCCTCAGATGAAGGAATTTCATCCCAGATCAGTGATAATTTGGGAAATAGGCCCACCTGGATGCAGCATGGCCCTTGGGAAAATCTGATTTTTTGTGGAGGTAGGTGAGCCCAGAGAACATTCAGTCTGAGAGGGCTCATTAGGGTTGGACTAGGAAGAATTCCTGGGCCCTGAAAGGCTTGGGGTGCTCCTGCTGCAGACTGGAACTTCTCATGGTTAGGTGGCTTTTACTAAAAAAAAAAAAAAAAAAAAAAAAAAAAGT
>VZTB01009111.1:330519-353966 GCA_013397245.1 Thryothorus ludovicianus | reverse complement strand
TGTGGTTGGTGGTGTTTTGAAAAAAAAAAAAAAAAAAAAAAAAAAAAAGAATGATTGTCTGTGGGGCTGGAGGACCCATGACATCCAGTTTGGATCCAAAAGTTCTCCTAAAAAAGCCATTTTGTAGGTCCAGCCATAAATATTTTCACAGGGTTGTGGGTGTTTATTTTAAATTCACTCTATCTAGCTGATTCTTCTGGAGATTTTGTTCTTCTTCTTTGTTGTTTTGTAACTTCTGACAGCAAGTTTTACATCTAATTGTTCTGTGGTTGTTGTTATAACCAGTGTGCCCAGAGAGGTAAAACAGTCTCAAATCCACATCCAATTCTTCCCCTTGATCTGTGCATGAATGCCTTCCTTAGATCACTAAGACTGAACCTGATGCCTCTCATGACACCAATTTTGCAAGAGAAATTTGCATTTGTGATTTTATAGACTTACGTTTAAGAGGAAGGATTTATTTTTTACACATGTATCTTTTGGATCTTGATACAGTCATGATTATTGATTGAAAAATGGACACAGCAAATCAGTAATTTGTTTAATGATTTTATAAACCCTTTGGTTAGCTCAGCATAGCCTTTCAGGTGCAGTTCATGCTTGTGGTGGATGGAATGCTATAAAATTTCACAATAAAATTGACTTTTTTGTCCTAAAGGTGGCATAATCATCAAATTCTTGGCATCAAGCTGTTTCCTTTGCATGAGGAACTTCAGGATAGTTATTTTCAGAGGGACAAAACCCAGTGATGGTTGAAGAAACCTCCTATTTCCACAAATATCAGTAAAATTACCCAATGTCTCACAGAACTGAGCTGCACCATTTTGGTCACTCTGACTTGCAGGATTCCTGTCCTGCAATGGGTTTATTAAACTTCTTTTAGGTTTGCCAAGGGGAATACATCACAACTGAGGCTGGGATGTTGAGGGCCCAGCAGTTTCCTTCCTGCAAAACATTTCTGTTTTAAAATCCATGAAAGGGACAGAATGTGTACTCATGTATTTAAAGAAAAAAAAAACAACAAAAAACTATAAGAAAAATGGAGAGGGTTTCCTTGGTTGGTATTTTAGTTTGGCTTGTTTTGGGGTTTTTTGATGATCATCATTTTGCTGTTGCCAGTTGTTGTCGTAGTTAAGTTGTTTGGGGTTTTTTTCCCCAAAATTTTACACTCGAGTGCAATCAGTGTAGGAAATGGTGCTGAAGGTCATCCAAAATGATTCTGGAGGGGTTTAGTGCAGGCAGAGTGTCACAGCTTGCTGGAGCCTGGCTAGCTCGGGGGTTTTCTGGAGCTGCAGCACGTGTGGGGAACCGCCCAGGCGGAACCTTTAGAGCTGTGAGCTCTAATGATGTGACGTCGGTGAGTGCAACAAGGGTTTGGGCAGAGGAGAAGGAGGAGACCTTTCACCGTGAGGTTCCAGCCCAGGTTTACTGCAGCTGAAGGGGTCAGGAGCAGAAAGGCCCCAAGCACGGTCGTGCAGGGGGTTTTATACCAGGGATGGATACAGCATATTGATCAATGGGGCAACAGCAAAGGTGGGAAGATGGAAATATCAATCAAAGCTAAAGGCAAACCAGAGTGTGGGGGGGGAGGAAAGAGGTCACTTGCCCCAATGGAACACCAAGGTTAGGGTGACACCCCGAGACGACCAGGGGGTCTGATGCTTCTAGGATTGAGTCCAGGGAAGATGGACATAGAAGGTGCTGGAACAAAGAGGTGGGGTACTTATAACAGACAGGAGGGGAGTCATGACAGACAGGTAAGATGCTGGAATGGAGGGAGGGGAAAGCCCATATAAAGGAGAATCAGGGGGTAGCAACTGGGCGGTTGACAGAAAACGAACTTTTTAACAAAGATAGTAATCAACTCAGGGATACACCAACTAGGGAACAGTGAGGGGAAAACTAGGAATGTACCAACTGAATATAAAAGCAAAACCTTGATATAAAAGTGCATAAATGATCAGTGAAAACATGCACCACAACAGCACAGCATTCTGGTTCACCCCACAGGAGAGCTCAGCAGGACATTTCTTCAAGCAGGTCCAGCTTATCACCTGGGCCCTGATGCTGGACAGCTGGAAAAGTCAGGGAGGAGGTGGTTTAGACCCCCCAAGTGCTGCCTTTTGCTGTGTGTGGATGCCAACAATGACCCACATCAGTTTACTGAGCTTTATCATAGGAACATGCTGGTGGCACCTTACAGACACCTCTTTGGCAACCTGATCAGCTGAGAGCAGCTCAGGATCCAGCCCTGGTTCCCTGCTCTGCTGGAGCTACCTGGAGGTCACCATTCCCATTCTCACCTCAGGAAATATCTCTGTGAAAAGGCTACTGCAGACAGGACAGGGATTTGCAGTGTAAATGTTATTTCCAGCAGATACCCTAATTACCACTGATGGGCTTAGCCCCATCAACTCCTCTAATCCCTCCTAAAACTGCTCCTGCTCCTGGTCTCCACAACATCCTGTGACAGTCAGCACCACAATACAACACTCTGTGTGATAAAACCTGAACAGGAAAAAAATCATATCCTTGCCTTTGGGTTGTTTTTTCTTCTCTTCTGAGAAGGTTTGCATTGTTTTTCCTAATAAATTCACTAGGTGAACCTCTCTTATGACTTAGATTTGTGACAAACACTTCTTACCCAGGGATGTTAAAGCTAAAAAATTACAGCAAATTATGACATACCCATCATTAAATGTCACAGTTTGCTGGTGAACACAGCAGTGCTGTGTTAACAGTTGTGGACTCAGAGATCTTAGAGACCTTTTCCAATCTTAGCACTTCTACAATATCATGAAATCAGCATTTATTGTTAGATTGGCAGTTCATATAGATGATTTCTCATTTTAAAGGAACTTTTTGCATGATAATTGTTTCTGCAAGGAGGCCTCCATGTAGCTGTCAGTTTTAGTAACATTTTGAGGACTCAAAAACACACTTTGAAAGAATCAGTTTTGAGCTATCCCAGAATTTATCCTGTAGTTTATAAACATTTCATCTTGCTTTCCAGCTTTTTCATTTATTGGAATTTTATTGAAAACAGTAAGACATGCCAAGCTCTCCCATTACAAAGTCAGTAATAAAATGTTGTATGGCCATTGTTGTCACTCCCAAATAATTCATTAAATGGGAAAGGAAAACACTTTTTTTTGGTGAATTTCACTTTGCAGTACTTTGGAGACACTTTTTCTAAAATGAAATGAAACTGAAATAATGACTATAAATGTAGCTTGTGAAAAGGTGAGAATACCCTGAGACTGCATTTCTTGTTAAACAAAAAAGAATCAAAACACGAGGAGATGCAGAGAAACATCAAAGTTTCAGCCAGGTTTTTCTGTCTGTGAGGGTTTCTAGCTGCACAAACCCCTTGTACAACAGCCTGTGCTTAGGTAAAACAAATCACCATGATGGACAGAGAAAATGGGAATTTTCTGTTATGACATCTTATGTTCAAACTTACAGGCACTTGTGCCACAGGAGATCTGCCTGAGAAACATCTGCAATTCATATTTAGCAAGAGATAGTACCTGGAAATATCCCAGGTCTTTCTTTGCTATCTAACCACTACAGAAGGAGAGTAGAGATTCCCCTTTTCACCATGTACTAGAAAAAGAAATTTAAAATATTCCAGTATTTTTCCAGTATTTTCCCTGTGATTTTAAATAAATAAATTTACATGCAAACTTCAAGAAACCCATGCTTGCTTGTCTATTTTAAAAAGTGCTCGGATAAAACCATTTTTGAGTATTGAGAAAGTAAAAATTCCACAGCTGTGTGTAGGTAGAAACAGGGAGAACCTGAGAACGGGCTTCATCACTGCCTAAATCAGTTCAGGCCAATTATTCTGTGAATAGATATTTCTAGGTTTTTGCAATAATATAAGGGGAAGTTTTCTTTAATGAAGAAAATGAGAAATGCCATCATTGGTGTTAAAACTTCCTGCATTTTCCTGGGGTCCAAAGAATGTTTCTTTTTTGTAATTCCCTTTTTCCCAATTTTAACTTGAGCTGGTGTTGCATAATGACATCTTCATGAGGGAAAAACAGCCTCACAAGCTTTTAAAAATTTGCTTGTTTGTATGCTTTTGTTGGTGTTTGTTTGGTTTTTTAATAGCAGTAACATAATTTAGGGTTGAAAATACACTGTTATTTGGAAAAAGAGGCAAGAAGTGTTTAAAAAGTGAAACAAACAGAAGAATCCATGTTATTATCTTCCTGATACATGGAGTTTTTAACACTTACCGTCATGTTGATTTAGATGAGAAAATTTAAAGTTTTCTGCCACGTGCAGCCAGAAAGTGGACGGGGAGCTAGGAATATCTGCCTTCTGCTTGCCCTGATTCTGGTTCCAGTTTGGTTAAAGATGCTCCCATTCCTGCTGTGCCTAAAAACACCCCCCTCCAAGAGCTCAAGACCTCTCCTGAACTGTTCCAGAAGATTTAAGAGCAGGCCCAGTGCAGCTGCATTGTTCAATATCTGAGCCTTGAGTTTCATTGGGAGGTTCAAATTACACTGATTTTCTAATGTAGGATCACTTTTGGATTTTCTTTTTTGGAGTATCTCTGGGCAGAACTTGGACTGGGAGGCCTGAATATACAAAATCCTGACTGAAAAGGTGATGGGTGAGTTAATGCCAAAGACATAATCAAAGAGAGACAGGAAACATGAGCAAGGCTTCATGCATGGACCTCACCACTAACCCCAAGAAATGAGCTCAAGCTGTGGATTTGATATGGATTCATATTTCAACCCTGCAATAGTCCAAAGGTCTTCAGCTCCAGGGATTTGATTTGTGCCATATCAAAGACAGAAGCCAACTGAAAAACATTAGATCTGGGCTAAAGTTTAAAACTAAACAGTCACAGAGCAGAATGGGGCTTGAATTAGGAGTTGTGGTTGGAGGCAGTGCTCACCTCTAAACACAAATTCACTTGCAGAACAACACACACACAAAAAGTAAGACACAGCTGAGAAAGAAGCTGCAGCTAAATGAGAAACAGATTTGCAGCTTAGCAGAAATGACATTAAAGGGATATGGGTGCAAGCCAGCCAGTGTATTCTGTTGTGAGACAAAATGTTTAATTTCCCATTTGTGATAATACCGAGGAGCTGAATAGGGCTGTGGCATAAATGTTCCTTCAGGCAGCACTGATTGCCAAGAGTTGGCAATGCATGAAACCTTCACACTCTATGCTGCCTGCCTGAAAACTTTCTACCCCTCTGCCTTAACATTGTCAGATAAATCTCAAAAAAATAAAGGAGTCTACATGAAAAACGGGGATTTTTGCATTTTCCGTGTATTTAGGATGCCAGCCACAACATGTGGTCAATTTGCAATGGGTGCTGTGCATCTGTTTTAGCAGTGGGTGTCTTGAAATATCAGATTATGAGGAGCAGAAGTAGAAATACTTATTCTATAAAATATAAACATTGTTGGACTTTTAAACTGGCAGTTTTTAAGTGGCAGATATTTACCTGCCCCTCATTAAGGAGATAATTAGCTTTCAAGCCATAACGAAGAACAAAGGGTAATATTTACCCCATTTTCCTACTCCTGTTTTCTACCCCTCCCTCCATGCTATTCTTACTATTTTTTAAATTACTTTTTTTAAACCAGTGATTAGACCAACTGGACTTGATGAAGCATGCACAGCGTTAAAATTATATTTCTGAAATTTCTTCCATAAAAACCTTGAGGAAGATGATCTCTAATTTCACTTCCTCAGCATGAAAAGCAAAACATCTGGTTATCTTAGTTTCCCACCCCAGCAGTTGACTTTTAAGACAGCAAGTAAGCAATGACATACTTAAGATTAAAATACAGAAATCTGCTAGGTACATGTTGTCATGGGAGAGCAGCAATGCAATGGGGGAAAAGCACCAAATTTTTATCACACTCATAATTACAGAGCACAGATAACAGCCTGCAGTTAACACTTTAATATATCCTGGCCTCTGCTTTGTTTTTTCTGGCCATTGTCAATGGGAAGTGGATGGAAGCAGCTGCCTGGGGATTCCCCTGCAGTGAACAGAGCCCAGCTGGTGCTCAGTGGGGTTTTTGTGTCCCCCCTTTTCTCATACTTATGGGCCCCTGACATCTGTCCAGGGCAGAGGGGATAGTTAGGATGGAGCCACCAGGAGGGGATTTCAGCAGGAATTTGGTCAGAACACTCTGGAAATGAACCTTTCAGTGTTCACAGAGCCACAAAGAACAGGGAGCTCGAGGAGGAGGCTCTGTGTGCTTCCATGTCTTAGACAATATCTGGATATGACTCTAAAATTGCCCCCTTCATTTTTGGTTGAAAGTTGGATCTGATGGTCATGGAGGTAATTATAATTTTTCTTTAAAAATTCTGTAATTCTTTTTTACTACCTGTTCCATTTGCTTCACAGTGAAATTGAGCATTTTTCTTAAAAAAATTCTGTAATTCTTTTTTACTACCTGTTCCATTTGCTTCACAGTGAAATTGAGCGTTTTCCCCTTTTTTTAAATCTTCCATACTCTCTTCAATGGCCGATATTATTATCATGATAGATATAAGGGATAATCTTCCTATTTAAAGTTATTTATTTGAAATGCAGCTCAGCCAGGACAACCCATACTTCACCTCTGTTCAAAAACATTTCAATGGAAATTAGTTAGTGATGGAAGAGTGGTACAGCTGCTCCATTTTTTTGTGCAATGTCTGTTAATTTTAAAACATTGAGATGGGATCCTCTCAGTAATCTCCTCTGAGCTAGTCCTTGCTCACTAAGGTCTTCAAATGTACTTAAGGTGAGATTCTGCTACACCTGTTTCTCCACAGAAAGCCTGGCTGCTCAGGACCTTACACCGTGGCTCTTACACACTGGGGAAGCCAGTCCTCTGGAAAGGGCTGGAAAATTCAGAGAATCAAATTTTTTGGGTAGGGAGTTGAGGTGAACCCCTTGGCTTTATCTGGTCCTTCCTCTCAGGGTCAAGATTAAATGTTCAAGAGATGGAATTCTTGTTGGGACTTAGATGTTTTTTATTTCTTTTCTCAGTTACAGCTTCACTGACTGTGAGTGCTTCTACATGCTGAGTTAACAGAGTAGAAATGGCCTCTAGAGTTCTGTTTTCAAGGTCTTTTTAAGCCTAAACTACCCAATCATGAGATGCCAACTAGTTTATTTTTACTTTTATCCCAATAACTAACCACATGTGTTCTGCACTGTGGGCTTTTTCAACCAATAACACAAAATCACACAAACTTGTGAAGAAGAAGAAGGAGAAGACTTCACCCTAAACCCTCTATCTTGTTACATATATATTACTATATCACAAATATCTTAATTTCTAAATCTTTCAACCTGTGATATAACACACTTCTATTCAACTACACAGTCACAATCTCAGTGATGTCACTCAATTTTGGAAGCCTTTTCCATGGCCTCAGGTCAAATGCTGTGTATTTTTGCAGTGTATTTTTGCTTTCTGTCAGCACAGAAAGCCTGAAACCCTCTGCGCCTGAGGTTCTGACTGGAAGTGATCTCTGGGCCAGCCTCCCACCCAGAGCAGATCCCTGAGGCTGCACCAGCTTTCTCCAGGATTTTGGCAGACAGGCTGTGAAAACCTCTGAGGCTAGAGGTAGCAAGGATACTGCAGAGGGGCTGCTCCAGTGTGGTGCTGCATACACAGGGAAGGGACTTCTCCTTATCTCAGCTTNTGCAGGTGTCCCAGGAAGGGCAGGAGGTGGCACGCAGAGCTCCGGGCTGGGGACAGGGTGGGGACTGGGCACAGCTGGGACTTGATGGCCTTGACGGGCTTTCTATCCTCAATAATTCTGATCCTGCAGCTGCCCAGAAAGTCCTCTGGTCTCTTTTGGGGATGAGTGCAATATATGGTGTTCTCCACTCATGAGGGACCTTTCTCAATTTCCAAGAGCTTTCAAACACAATAGAGAGGAACCTTATGAGGGCATTGAATGTGCTGTTACCCATCCCTTCTCCAGTTCCCCTTCACCAGTGAAGGAATAACACAGGAATTAATACGGGGAGGGGTTGGTCTTTATGTACCACAATACAGTCAAAAAGCATGCACTTATCCATCATAAAGCT
Source organism: Thryothorus ludovicianus (assembly GCA_013397245.1). Taxonomy (NCBI): domain Eukaryota; kingdom Metazoa; phylum Chordata; class Aves; order Passeriformes; family Certhiidae; genus Thryothorus; species Thryothorus ludovicianus. Next base: position 345,888 of record VZTB01009111.1, on the reverse strand, counting down.
CTGTATTTCAAGAGTGTTGAGTGGCACCAGGAATAAATTTGTCTACCCCGCTCTGGTTTATTCCCTTATCTTGCTTATATGTATGATAATTCAGTCAGTCTGGAACTCTACAGGCTCCATGAAATGCCAAGCAAGTAATGTATTCATTGTTTTGCTCTTCTTCCTTTCCCCCCAGGAATGCTGTCTTAATTATAAAAATGCACTAATTTCTGCAGGTTCTTACCACCACAGCTGATGGCATTAGCAGTGACAATAAGATGATTTGGTAGCTGTAAGATTATTCACCCATCTGGATTTGCCAGACACCACCTCTGTACTGCATAACTAATCTAGAATGTAGGGAATATCTATTTTAAACTCAGAGCTTTTCCACTTTATTTGTGTTATTTCCTTTGTTTTGATCAAAATCAGAAGCCACCATCAGTCTGAAAGGGAAACTGCAATTACCTATGCTAATTTGTAGATGAATTTGAAAGTTTTGGGTTTTTTCCTATCATTCTGCCATTTTCAATATGCGGGGGTGGGGGGGTGTTGGTGACATAAATGTTGTTTCTCTTCAGTGAAATGCGAATGCTTGATTTATGCAGCCATGCAGTGGATTTAACATAATGATGGAATTGTAATAAATCCACAGAATAATTTTTTGTCATTGCTGTCACATTACCTCTAGCTTTCTTATCCAGAATAAAAATAGACTAATCACATAAGAAAAGCTGATCTCTGAATATATATATTTTTTTTTTGCAAACCCTGAAATTAAAAACTGTGGATTTACTATACCCTTTCAGGCTAAACCCCTTCGAATTCATGAGTGTTTTGTCTGAGTTTGCCTAGGCAACAAAACTTTCAGTATTGACCTAAGCCAGACTTTCCCTCCCATTGTAATTTGCCCATCCCTAATGATAATGTGAGTAGACAGTCCAGGACAAAACAGGTTTAAATCCTCTCAAGCTGTAAAAAGAAAGGAACCCAGGGATGTCTGGGCTGGTTTCTTCATCAGAGGCAGAAGGTACACACCCATTATACAGCAAACATCTGGACAGCATCAAACTATCTGGACAGAGGGGGCAAATGTCTCTGCTGAAGACTTTCATGAAAGATTAAATCTCTGCCTGTTTTTTTAAAATACAGTTGTTCAAAGGTGCCTTAATTTCATGTTTCCAATTAGTCTGAAATCTTAAGTTATCCATTTTTAGACATGGCTATAAAACACAGATTTCATTTGGCAACAACATAAAGAAGAATTTTCAATATTTCATTTTCACTTTGAGAAGGAATACTATTCAATATTGTGCTGTAGAAAAGCAGGTCTGCAACAAACTCATGCCACCATCGTGATGGCTTTACAGATGGCAGAAGCAGAGGGAGAAGGAAATTGAGCAATTTGATTTTCCTGGGAATGAAGAGGGTTTGACTGTTATTCTACTGTCTTCAGAATTACACTTTCTCATGTTTCTGCTCTGTGATGGTCTCTTCTGTGATGTCACAGGTGTAGTTTCTCCCAGGGTGGTTTTATTTGGAGTGATTTAGGGTAGCAAGTGGTTGTGCAGGAGAAGAGTGGAGCAGGGGAAAGCTGTGAGGTGGCAGTGACACCCAAGGCACATCTTTGGCTGCTCACTTCTCCTCCCTTCCAAAGACATTCCCAGGACTCATCCCAGCCACCCCAACACAGTCTGGCTTTCCACTGATGGTGAACACCAGTGGCAATGTAAGCAATGAGGCAGAATCAGCTCAGGTTCAAACTGCTGAGACCTTGTGATTTTTGGTTTTTGACCTGAAGGTGTTTCTGTGCCCTGTGTGCTATAGCATGCCCTTCATGAATGCCCTAGATTTTCCCAAATAATTTCAATGCTCCCACTTCCTGCTGCATGGGTACAAGCCCTGGCTATCAGAGTGTTTCCCAGATGTGAGGAGGCACTGCAGCTCCTCCAGGAGGACCTGGACACAAGAGAACCACAGACAGCAGCCTGGCCATGCCTCCTGTGTGACCTTGGGTTGAGACATTTAATCTTGGAGAGTTTCCTGTCTCCCCCACAGCCCCGAAAAAGGGGGATAATAATAGCTGCCCATATCATCAGGGGGGTGTGAGGATTAATGAGTTAATGCCTGTAGGGCTCTGTGGCACTCTGCTGACAAGGAGCTGCCTGAGTGTCGTGACACAGCACAGGAGCTCGAAGGGCAGGACTTGTTCACTCCATGATGTTGATTAAGTGGGGAGAAAAAGCCCACCAGAGCAGACAACAGCCATAAAAGCTGAAGGAGCTGCAGAGACTGGGCTGCAGGGCCCAGCAAGGCTAGGAAACTGCTTGCTAGTTTTTCTGACCGAATGGATGAAGAGGTTTGTGTCAAAAATTTCATCCCACGCCGAAGGAGGAGGCTTTTGACGCACCAGTATGGCATCCTGCGTGGAGTAGGAGCAGTTCAAGGCAGATCATCCATGGCACTGCAAAAGGCTGGGACAAAAGGGGATAGAGTAATAGAAGATAAGGAACACAGAGCCACATCCTCAAAGATGTTTGTAGCAACAGAAGTGTCCCAAGACTTGTGCCCAACCAGTCATCAGGGATGACAGAGGTGGAGATTTTGGGTGCTGAGAAAGTACCAGAGACAGTTTAGGTCCTGGATTAGAGGCTGTGATTCCTACAGACACAACCGTATATCTTTTGTTGACCCCCTGTTCTTCCCTTTATTTCTTTTAACAGCTACCCTGCATTTGCTTGAGGTTTGTTTTTTTTTTTTTTCACGTCTTACTTCCTCCCCAGTAACTTATCCTAAAGGGAAAACAAGAATTTAATCCATTAGCGATCAGTGACATAGAATAACAGCTAAAATTTTATGAGAAATTTATATGAAAAATTTGTCAGAGCATTTGGTGTGAATTTCAGCTTTTGCAGAAGTTTTTGTTGTTCAATTCTCACAGTTACTGACACATTATTATATCTGTGCAAGCATGATCAGGACTTGAAGTTCTGAGTGATCTAAAGGGGAGCCTTTCAAATGTCAGCCTAATGAGGGTACAGATGTAGCGCCAGACAGAAGAGTTTGCAAAACTTTTTGCTGAACCCCTCCCTCAAAATGAGCTGGCAGTGTGTGCTGGGACCCCAAACCCCTGTGCTGGGCTGAGCCCCAGCCTGGGCAGCAGGGCAGGGGGATTCTGTCCCTCTGCCCCTCAGGTGAGACCCCACCTGCAGAGCTGCCCCAGCCCTGGGCACAGCACAGGGAGGAGCTGGAGCTGCTGCAGCCAGGCCAGGGGAGGCTCCAGGATGGGCAGAGGGATGGAGCAGCTCTGCTGGCAGGAAAGGCTGGCACAGCTGGCATTGCTCACCTGCACAGGAGAAGCTCTGGGCTGAGCTCAGGGTGGCCTTGCAGGGCCTGGAGGAGCTGCAGGAAAGATGGAGAGAGACAATGGCCAAGGGCTGGAGGGACAGCACACAGGGAATGGCTCCCAGTGCCACAGGGCAGGGCTGGATGGGAGATTGGGCAGGAATTGTCCCCTGTGAGGGGGAGCAGGCCCTGGCACAGGGTGCCCAGAGCAGCTGTGGCTGCCCCTGGATCCCTGGCAGTGTCCAAGGCCAGGGTGGACACTGGGGCTTGGAGCAGCCTGGGACAGTGGGAGGTGTCCCTGCCATGGCAGGAGGGTCTGAAAGAGCTGAGCTTTAAGGTCCCTTCCAGCCCAAACTGTTCCATGATTCCTCACTTCCATTAGATTATCATTATTAGCTCCTTCAGGTGTTGTTTTCCTGGTCCTTGAAAATGATTTCTATAACTGCTCACTAGGATGGTGTTTGATGGCTTTGGCTATCCTTAGTAAAATCCAGCCTGATCCAGGTGGGACTTAGAGGTTTTTTAACAAAAAAAGAAATGGCAAAAAACCAACCCACCCCAACCCAACCCAACTCAACCCAAACCAACCCAACCCAATCCAACCAACCAAATGAAAAAACAACAAAAAAAAACCCCAAAACCAAGTAAATAAACACTCAAAACCCCAACAACAGCAACAAAAATTTAAGCAAAACACACAAAAAATTCCCAAATAAAAAACAAAAAAAGAGACAAGTCAGATGACAATTAGACAGTTAGTAGACTTTCTTTCTAGAATGTATAAAGATTTTGTTCAGAGTCTAAAAAATTTAAAGAAATCTGTCCATCATTTCCCTCTGTTCGTCATGGTTTTGAACAACAACATCATTGTACAAATGCCTCTCCCTCAAGGCAGGTGTTGTCTATGTCCATCCTGTTGCAATAAAAAAGACCCTTATGACAGCATGTGGGGCAAGTACTTCTATTTCACCCAGAAACTCTGCTGAGCAAATAAACTAATTTTATTCTGGAAACAAGGCAAAAGAGCAAACTGGATTTCCTGTAGAATTGCCACATTTCAGGTGAGTCCCCCACTTTTCATGCCTGAGATTTTATGTCACAATCAAGATCTTTCAAAATGAAAAGTATTTGTGCAAAGGACACACATCTTCATGTACCAACACCAAGGGTAATTGCCCATTTGTGCAACTTTCTTCATCTGCTTTACAGCCCTGCAATTCAGATCTCCTGAGACACTTATAAATTGCTCTGGAAAAAAGCAGCCATGTGCATTTCTGCATTGCTGTTTTTTACTCCAAAGACTTCACAGTGCAAATAACTCATCAACAACTGGATTCCCTGCTGTGTAAAATGTGATGAGAAGTGACTAATTTTTAGGCCATAACCTTCCTTTACTCACATGACAATTTTACATAAGTTTTGGAAATCATTTGTTTTGCTTAAGCAGTACAGGAACTCAAATATAAGATAGAGACTAAAGAGCAGCATTCTTCCTTCATAGAGTTGAGGCTGGAAAATACATTTAAGGTCATCAAACCAAACCATACATCTCAGGAGTTGCAGGGGAAGATGTCAAAAAGCTACAGCTTACTTGATGTGAATGTCTACACTGTCCTTGTAGAGGAAAATATGCTCAGGAGGATCCATCTTAATTCACAATACACCACACAGGTGTATGGGAAACAAAAGCAACAGAAGACATCTTATCTGCACCCCTCTTCAGGGGCTTAAAATGACCATACCAAGGTTTTGTGTCAGGAAAAAGCCCCGCCCTCTCATTTCTGTGTGGGGTGGGAGGTCACTTTTGGGGCAGTACAGCTCCAAATGCAGAGTGAGTGCTGGAAGATGGGGCAGTCAGTAAGGCTGGACCTGAAAGAAAGGAGAAGAGCCATGACTGGGGAGGAGAGTGCACCCCTGGTGTGGGACACACTGACATGGGACACACTGACCCATCTAGGAACAAGGTCTGGAGACTCTCTGGCCTGCAGCCAGCCCAGAGTTCTCTGGGTGATGCCTTTTCCTGGTTTACCTAAAAACAGAGGCCAGACAAAATTAAGAGAATAAAAGATATATTTAATGAAGGGCCTTCAAGTAGATTTAGGGCAGATGGAGCCTCCACAGGGGTTACACTCAGAAATGGACAACAGTCAGGTGTTTTTCACACAATTATAAGTTTAGCCCATTTACATATCAGGGGTTAATCCTCCAATTACAGCTTCAGGTGATGAAGTAATTCACCCCCAGTTTGCTCCCCCCCAATTCACATTTGTTTATACTTCTGGAGCCTGAGGCTGTAGGGTGTTCCTGAGTTTCAGGCCTAGAGGGATTGTTTGGTCTGACCAAAATGTGGAGACAGCAGCAAACACTCTGTATGGAGCTTAGAGCTATGCACTAATGCAGTACATGATCTGAAAAAAAAAAGCTGAAGTCCTAAGGCATCATGGGGGCTGCCAGTGCCCTGGGGGCATCTGCTGGACATGGCAGGGCAAGGAGCCACAGTGACAAGTGCCAGGAGCCCCATGGGGTCAGGGCTGATCCCCAGCACAGAGCACCCCTCGTAACCCTACCAGCTGGGCTTGGCAACAGGCATGAATCCCCCACAGGCTGACCCATGTGAGAGAGGCCAGAGGGCAGCCAAACCCTTCCCGGGATGCTTCTGCAGAGGGACACTGACTCTGGGCCAGGCTGAACTTGCAGCCACCACCCCGACCCTGCTGTGAACCCCACCTTGGCCAGCACAGCCTCCCTGGCAAGGTGACAGCCCTGAAACCCTTTTCCTCATCATCAGACAGCCGAAATCCCCATGCTGTTGGTCTCCAGCGGGGCAAGGGAACGCGCGTTGGAAACATCTGGTGCTGGGATGGGAATTAGGACCAGATATGGCTTTACAGTGACCAGATCGTTGCACATGACATCGCTGCCTGCAAACAGGGAAGTCCTTGTTTAAGATCCTCCAAAAACAAAACGAAAAGCACGTTAATTCATTTCTTTATTTTCTCAGCAAATGCGTGCCTTTGTCTGTATCTCATTCTGGATAAACTGAGGAAAGAATCAGTTTTCTGTGATAAGCCTGGAATAAAAATAAATTGTGATTTCCTATATCCTGCAGAAATTACATGGCTATGAATGTCACCATGGCAGTTAACATTTCCAGTTCTCCCTCCTTCCAGGGCTGGGTCTCTTTACATACCAACAGCTGGGAATGGGAAAGATGACACACATGGCTTTACTCAATGAGTGAGTCTCTAATGAGAACAATTACTCTAACTAGTATCAATGCTCCCTGTAAGAAGGAAAAGGACTGCTTGCTCTATACTACAGCTTCTCAAATAAATAGGGTAAATAGAAAAGCTATGTAATAATGATGTGTTCTTCCTAACTGGATTTCGANTTTGGCAGACATCATTAGCCTTGCTCTGAACAAATACTGAATCTCTTCAGTTCAAATTCAAACTGAATTTGAATTTCAGAATTGATGCCCTTTAGGTGCTCAGATCTTCTTCCTGCCAAGATCTTATCTGATATTGGGAAAGACTGTCTGACTCTGAACAAGAAGTTTTCTTTGGAACAAAGGACCTGATATTTATCCTGGAATATTTTCTGCCTCTGCCTAGTGATTAGCTTGTCTACCTCAAACTTTCCAATTTCTTCCACCACCTTTCTTGACAGCCTCCCTTGACCAGTAAGCTTTTCCCACTCCCATCTCTTCCCAGAATCCCAGGGCTCCAGTAGGGATGGTGTTGGGAAACAGGAGTGACTTGCCAAGGTAACTTCTTGTCACATAACATGCATTAGATGTTCCCAGAACTGGGAAATATGTTGGTCCTGAGAAGCTCAGGAGCTGCACTGAGATCTGAAATGAGGCATCTCCCCTTTCAGTGACCATTTGGACCCATGAGAAATTAAGAATTCTCCCTGAATTAAATAGGCTGGGATTAGTCTAGAAGGCTGTTGGAGACACCAGTTTGTGGCTGACACCTGTGGAGATAATGCCTGTCATGACATGAAGGTTTCATGGAAGCAGTGAAATGCTCTGTGGCCAAGCTGAACCTCTTTATATGCATAAATATGAATAAAGCAATACAACACATACAATATGAAAACCTCAGCCCTTACAGGAGAACAGCCAGATGAAAGGTGACTCATTTTTGCTCAGTTTTTTTTGCTTTGTTCCAATCAGGCTACCATCCCATTAATTCTTGTTTTTCCCAGTCCAAGATTGTAAGATCCAACAGAGGATTAACAGAAAATAGAATTCCCACTCTCACTGTCAGTAAATTTTGTGCCACAAAGTTCTGACTCAATCAGAACAAAATTCCTTACGTGTGAACTCACTGATCCCAATTAACTCACAGTGGGCCTATCTACCACCAAGGACAGTGAGCTGATGGGAATCCCTGTGGGCAGCTGGAAGGGAAGAAGAAATGTCATAAAAATATTCCAAACAATGTATACCTTCTTAAAAGTATCACAGACTTTGGGTGAAACTCTGATTCTTTCAATGAAAATGCCTCTCCTTCTCTCAGTCCAGGATTTTAACCTTTAAGAAAAAAGGTGGCTTAATTTTTGAATGCTCAAATCAATTTCTGCTCATGATCAGGTAAAATGGTGAAGAAAAGGGTTGTGGAGGGTAACCATGGATGAGAAAGAAATTTAATTTTTTTATCTTGAGTCATGGTGACTATCTAGCAATAAGGGCATCACTCACTGGGAGTGGCAGAGAGCAGAATCTGGATTTTGGATTGTGGCACTGGAATGATTCCATGAGTACAGCTCTAAAATCAAGGGGTTTCACAGAAAGCAATTAATATTCAGAAACAGCTGGGATAAAAGCTGGCCTCCTGCACGTCAGCAACAGCTGTCCTGATAGCTCACTTCTTCATTTTTCCACTGCATTTTAGTGGCAAGAAATTGCACAGTACAATTTGATGAGGAGGCAGGGATTTTCCAAGCACACGATGTCTGTGTGACTGGCACTACTTCCTATAAAATTTCTGTGGGAGTCTTCTAAATCCATCAAGATCCTTTATTTTTAACTTTCTAAAACCTGATTTGAAGACACTTTGTAGTGCTCTGCTCTATTCCAGTACAATACAAAATGAAGATAAAGAATATATAATGTAATTCTAATTTTGTCTCTAGATTTCTTGTCAAGCATTATTATGCTAAGGAAGAAAATGAAGACAAAGAAAGAATAAAAAAAAATCAAGAAACTGCTTTCATATATAATTTAAAACCTTGATGAAAGATGAAATGAAGTTTCTGTTCAGGGAATCATTTTTAGAAATTACAACTTGGGTACTACATATTGCACAAAATATTAAGAAGCTCACAGGTAAAATATTTCTTGCATGTCTTGTCCCACACAGAGGAACTTCCCTGAGCAAAGTTGGTTAAAATGGGAAAAATGGCCATCCTTCTTTGGGTTAGGACAAGTTTAAGCTGCCAGAGGGTAGGGCTGGATAGGATATTGGGCAGGAATGGTTCCCTGTGAGGGTGGGCAGGCCCTGGCACAGGGTGCCCAGAGCAGCTGTGGCTGCCCCTGGACCCCTGGCAGTGTCCATTGGGGCTTGGAGCAGCCTGGGACAATGGGAGCTGTGGGCTTTAAGGTCCCTGCTAAACCAAGACAATCTGTGATTTTATGATTCTTTCATGACCATAAACAGTTTTGAAGACCAAAAGAGGACTTGTGGGACTTGTTTGGGGGCAAGGAATTTCCTAAATGCAGGAGGCTGGACTTCTACTGTAAAGTATGGCTAATGCTGAAGAGAAGGTGACAGTTTTAAGCTTACATATTCTCAGGCTACTTTGAGATAAAATGGATGAAGATACATTAAAATTTTTTCACTATCTTCTGTGAAATGTGTCTATAAGTGAAATCTTGAAGACACAGGAGCTTTTGTAGCCCTGACTTAAATGCACATGCTGTTTAGATGAAAAACAGGCATGCTGCAAGCTTCCCATTTAACTTGTGTAGAGCCTTCACTCCACCAGCTGGATTTCTTTTCCTGAACATTATAATACTCACTAATGGGATAGCTGGAGCCAAGAGAAGAAAAAATAACTGGCCCAAAGAAGCAAGTTATTTAGACCGAGCAAAGGAAGATATAAATACCTTTTATTGCTGGGTGAGAATCAAGTCAGAGCTGCCTGGGATTCCCCAAGCGTACCAGGAATTGACAGCCAAGATTTAACTTCTTTTACTATGTGCGTGCCAATGTTCATCTGTAGGATTTGGTACCTTTAAAGAGCTCAGGAGTGAGGGAAGGACTGGTGCTGTGGATGTATTTCCTGTGGCAAGGGAAGCTCTGGAGGGCCTCAATCTCCTCTATTTCTGAACTTTCTGGCAAGGTCTGCAAGCAGTTCACGTCATGTCTCCCAACACACCTTTTACTGCACTTGTGTCTTGGTTTGAATGACAGGTGTCTGATAAGAGAGGTAGGAATGGAGAATGGAGAATTCCCTCCTCCAAAATATTTTAATTTTGAAATTAAGGGGCTCTCAGACAAAGATATGGGAATAGGAATAACAGTTCTTCATTAGGAGAACTAAAATAAAAATGCAGTAATCCAGAAAACCAACCCCACTGACAGAGCGAGAATCCAAGCTGACCCCCTGTGGCTCAGGGTGTTGGTGGCAGTCCCATTAAATGGTGGCTGCAGCCCTCCTGCAGTGGCAGATGTGGCTCTGGTGGAGCAATGATCCTGTAGGAAGGTGGAGTTTTCCTCTGAAGGTGCAGTGGTGATAGATGGGCCAGGTCTCCCTCTGGGAATGCAGGGCAAAGGCTGCTTGGTGTTGCAAAGCCCAGATTGTATCCAGGTAGGAATGCTTGGCTCCTGGCCTGGGTGCAGCATGTGCCAATGGGCTGCTGGAATTTTCTCAGGCATGCAGGGAGACTGAGTGGCCCATGAGCAGAAGATCTGTCCCTGGAGGGAGGATGGGTCCTGGCAGAGAGAAAGAAACTGCCCCAGCTGGTTTTTAACAGCTGGGCCATGAACAGAGGGTTAGCCCACCCAAGTTCCAACAGCTGGGATAGAATCCACACTGCTGGGAACAGCCTACACTGCAACTCAAGAAAACTTAGGTCCTCCTGAACCCTTCTACAGGCACCATAATTTTTAACTTCAGGTAGATCAGTGTGTTTTATCTCCTGCCTGATTCTTGCAGCACCAGGGGTCCTGACCCTGTCCATCTTAGCGCTTGTGCCTGCAGATGCTCACATGCCTCTGTCCCCAGCCCATGGCCCTGCTCTACCCTTCCCTCCTGCCCACGGATTTCTTATNGTCAAAGTTTTTTTACTTGGTTGAGGTTTTTTAAGGTTTGCAGTGAAAATGCTATTGTTCAGACCAAAAAAAAAAAAAAAAAAATCCCAGCTGCAACTCCTTTAGGACTTTTCCTGCACATGAGAAAAGGAGATTCCCCTTTAAAGAATTTGCTTGCAGCAATAAGGTAAATCCTGGCACAGTATTCTTTAATTTCAGGCATTTTTAAAGAATCTAAAGCTGAGTCATGTTTTTTAAGTGAGGAAAGCCATGCAATTGCCTGTACTAGTGTGACACCATGGATATTGGAATTAAGAGAACAAATCTTGATAAAATATATTTTTTTTCCCTTAACACTTTGATTTAAGGGTATGCATTAGATCTTGCCTAGAAAAAGGTTAGATCTGCACTTAGATTAGACTCTGACTTAGTCCTGGCATGGTCTTTTCTCAAACTCTCTCATGAGAACTGTCCAGTTGACATGCAATGTTGCTGAGACACCCTTCTCTGATGAGATGCTAAAAAAATATGTATCTATTGCTTGAAAAATACTCAGTAGGGATTTTGGAGCTAATTGTTTCCTTGTCATTAAGTAGTAAATGCTCAGTAAATGACTGAGAAAACTGTGTCACTGCTGAGAAAGCCAAGAATTAGCTCACGAGCCAAAGGCTTAACTGATGCCATAAACATTTGATTGAAGACTGTAGTAATTTAAATATTCTATACATTAAATTATCCAAAGTAATTTTTTCCATCCCATACCATCTAAAAAAATATTAAAGATCAGTTTATTCACTGACTCAGAGGATTACTGTGCAAATGCTAAGAACTTGCACTGAAAGCAGGCTGCAGTAATTGTCCTGTCCTTGCTTCCAAATTGTCCTTTAGATAGAGGGGTTATCTGTTTTCTCCACCAGGAAACAGGCTTCATAATAGAACATCATAAAGCAGGTTCAGGCTGCAGATACCTTTGTTTACATCTCATTCATTGCTCTGTACACTTTTGCCACTTTATTTTTGGGGCAGTGTGGCAAACACTTTAACAAGACAGACAGAGGCAGCAAGAAAGTAGAGATAAATTGTAGTTTCAGTTAGGGCCTGGAATAACAACAAAAGCCATCTTTTGTGCTCTTAAAGCTGAAGGGGCTGATGAACTTGACAAGAGTAAGAAAGAGTAGATACATGTGGTTTTTGATAGTTAGGAACAACTAAATAGTGAAGTTGAGAGTGTGAATAAAGGTTAACATACACTGTAAATGGACCCTCATCTGTGCTCGTATATGAGACTAACACCTTTGTCATCTGACATTATCATTGGAATGAACTTACATCCTTTTGGGAAAGCTTAAGAAAAAAAGAAAAAAAGAAATATTTTTGGACACATAAACCTCTGGTAATTTGTCCTAATGGTAGCTTCACACAATTTTTCAATTTGACTCACATGAGGCTGAAAAGATCTCCTCAGACTTTTCCCCAGGCAGTAGTTCTGTGGTGGGTTCACTCTAAAGCTCCATATCCTGAAGCTCGCTATAGTGATTTACACTCCAGAATGCTTTTCCCTGCCTATTGTTTGGAATAGGATTTATTGTAGGAAAATAATTGAGAAAACAACCCACTGCTATAAAAGTGGCCATGAAAATACTGGCAATAGAACAATGTTTAATTCTACATTTTGGGATTATCTGAAAGTTTGTTGCACAAGCTTTTGGATTTTTTTCCAGTCTTGCTGTGTAAATGTACATAAATCATTACAACGGGCATCTTATCGTGGGAAGTCTGGCTTTAAAACAAAAGGAAAGAAAAGAAAAATCATAAAGTATTCTGGAATTTTATTATTTCTTATAGTCTGATCCCAACCCTACCTTATTTCCCTGCAGAAATGCCCTGCTAGACACAATAGAATTGAAATTGGAATCAAATTTGTGGTTTCACACCACAATTATTGGTACCTTTAGATTTAATATGTCAGCAACTCAAGGCTGAACTTTGGCTGTCCTGTGCCAAAATCCTACCATGGTAAAACTGAAAAGCTTTTAAAATGCAAGTATGGCTCAGAGGCTAAATTTCAGTGCTGCTGCCTTCCTCAGGCTGGTTCTGAATGGCAGCTTTCATTTCAGGAGCTCAGCTCTGTGGATATCTGGAATTTCCTGCCAGCTCCGTGCTGCAGGGAGGAAAGGGACTGTTAGGCACTCTTAGGTGGGGAGTCTTTTATGTCAGCAGCCCTTATGGGAGAGAGCCAGCAGCATAAATCAGAGCAGCTTTGTTTGTGCTCCTATATGGATTTGCTGTCCCAAGAAAACCTGGCATTTTAGCTGTCACTTTCATTCCTGTTGTTTTCCTTCCCCAGGCATGGGTCTGTACTTTGCAGCTGGGGCAAAAATTCTGACCTTGATTTTCCTGCAGTACCCAGACTTTAGGCAATAGCATTTATGAAAAATTACTCTCAAACATATGAAAGGTGTCTGTTCTTTTATGCACCAAGATAAAGAACAGATGTGCCTTCCGGCTGTTCCTCTCTTTCTGCTGAGGACTTAAGACATTGTTCCTCATCATTTGCCTCATGATGATACTCTGCCTTGGTTAGTCAAAGTGAAACTATGATTTAATTTCAGTGGGATTTTTCCTAACTGCTACCTCACCAAAACAGAAGTGGCTTTTCCACTAAAATTCCATTTCACCCATGAAACATTGATTCTGTGAGATCTCCCCATGCCTATCCACTCCACTCCACTCCTATCCACTCCACTCAAGAATTCCAGGTCTCTGGCTTTGTCTGTCTCTCCAGCTGCTCAGATTTTTTTTTTTAGATTATTCCAATAATTCCATTATAAAAGAATGTTTTTAAACTTTTATTATTACTATCTTTTTTCCAAACCGTTCTACTTCAGAACAAAATACACTTTAGAACACAACTTTTTCCACAGGAAAAGGAAGAAATGTAATTCTTGTTACCTTAACCATAAATAATGTTTTATCAGCACCTGACCAGGTTTGAGACACCTTGTGTTGTTTGTGTTACCCAAATTCCATGTTTTACCCCAGGTTTATTAAGTGGCAGTGAGATTAATTGCTCCCCTTCCATGGAAATCTCTTCTGTTGAAGACTTTCTCTGTATCTTTTGCAGTTTACGTTGATCTATATTTTCTAGTTGGTCTAATTAGCATTTTCTAAAAATTTTTTAACATTTTCATTACCCCAGATTGCTCCAAGCCCTGTCCAACCTGGCCTTGGGCACTTCCAGAGATGGTAATGTTTCTCTGTAGAATTCAGCATTAACAATTCTGGTGGAAATGTTTCAAGTTTAAAAAAATATTCCCGAGACACAAAATTTATGGAGGGTTTATGCCAGTTCTGCACTGGTGAGAAACGCTAAAGAAGGGCAGAGTCCTGCCTTTGCTGAGGTCCATGGTAGTTTGGTGAAGATGCTGGGTTTGTGGTTCATAGCCTGCAAAGAAGCTCAATCCAAATGTTGGGTATAATTGTAACCAATGAAGACCTAATGGTTTAAGAACTGTGTACTTTGGAAACCTGCATGAACTCTTGTCTCTGAAATTATGTCTTACTGCCCAGACATCCAGAAAAATGCCTAATATAAGTAAAAGTTATAAATCACAGAACCACAGAGTGGTTTGGGTTGGAAAAGACCTTGAATATCCAGTGCCACCTCTGCCATGGACAGGGACACCTTCCACTATCCCAGGCTGCTCCAAGCCCTGTCCAACTTGGCCTGGAAAATGTCAAGGAATGTTTCAGCTTAAAACTGTGAGGATTGAGGCATCTCTAAAAATGACAATTTGCATGTCCTTCATTGTCCACTTGCAGGTGATGAATGCTTCTAGTAACATAGGGACATGTGGCAAACACAGGCAAGCTGGCATCTGCATGGAGAGCAAATCTATGATTTTTGCCCTGGTTATGAACACTGTCAGCCAATGCGCTCTTTAGAAAGAGACTGGGGCTGGAGAAGCAGGGGGAGCTACATCCTCTCTCTCTAAGTGATGCTAGAAAGCAGAGATGAGATATTTTTCCTGGGAAAATGGCTGTGCCTCTGAAGTTTGGCTGTCTTAACTGATCCCTGCTGCTGTGCTGCACAGCCCCAGGGATGTTCTGTGTCCTGGGTGAAGATGTGCAGGGGTGGCACCTAGGGACACTTTTAGGGCTGGGCTTGGCAGCATTGCGCTCTTTTTTGAGCTTGATGACCTGGGAGTTCTTTTCCAACCTTGATGATTCCCTGATTCTGTGGGTCACAGGTCCACCCCCAGGGAAGGAGCTGCTCACTCCAGCCAGATGAGTGTGGCCCTGTCACCTGCCCAGACTCCGATTAGAGACAAACAGCCTGGTGTTTCTTCTCCTATGTGACTGAATTTTGACAATCAGCCATAACATTTGTGCAGGTTGGCAGCAGCATTTCCTGGTTTGATTCATGCTCTACCACTTCCACAATCATAATCAACTGGCTTTTTTGTTTGTTTGTTTGTTTTTCTGGGTTTTTTTTTTTGTTTTTTTTTTTGGTTTTTTGTGTTTTTTTTTTAGTGGAAAACTCCTCTTTGATCTACATTTTCATGCTTGCCTAGAACTAGATAAACATATCAGATGTGGCAGGAAAGAGAAATATCCTCCTTTTTCACTTTTCTTACCATTACCAAACAGATCCTCTTAACTTCTGCAGAATTGATTGGTGCTAGATTTAATTAATCCTAGCATTTCAGTCACCCAAGCTTTTAGAAATGTAAACAGCCTGAGGAAGGGAAGACTTTCATTTACAGTTTTGTGTCACTTGCAA